>JAAAKQ030095602.1:0-14558 GCA_010016005.3 Zanna intricata
TCCCCCACCAACGGGTATCAAGCCTTGTACTTTGCACTTTCTATTAGGCTTCGACCTCGGACTTTGGTCTTAACCTTGGACTTTTGACCTTGGACTTTGACCTTGACCTTGGACTTTGACCTTGTACTTTGACCTTGACCTCCAGACAGTCTGGCGCCAGGTGTGCCAGAAGCGGCATCTTTACCCTACTGATAAAGAAAGAGATATTGATAAAGGATGGTATAGATTTAATTTTGACACCTTTATTGGAAAGCCTGAAAAAAGCTTGAAAAAGCATGCAGGCTATGCATAAGCTTTCTAAATCATATTTAAGCCGCAACGAATCAATGAATGGTTCATACAAAAGACGAATGGCTACCTTGGAGGATCGCGAGCGGATCTCTGTAGAGATAGCAAAGATCCGGGAGTGTATTAAATGGAAACATAATGAATTGGTAAAAGGAAGATACGAGTCCGACCTGAGGCTACAGAGAGAATTTAAACCCCTTACCGAACCCTTGATTAACCTTGCTGATAAAATTAGTTCGGAAGAAGGCGAAATAAAGGGAATAAAGATAGAAATAAATCAAAAGGCGAGACCGGCGCCATTGGTATCGGCTGAAGAGCTGAGGGAAAAAGAAGAAGAGGAATATCGCAATTTTGAAAAGAGACTCGATATGGGCTCGATGTATGATATACTGACCGAAGAAGATAGAATGAAGCTTGCTAAGCGTTCCGTAATAGACGAAGGTCTAACTGGCGGAAGTAAACGGTCGGTTAGTGAGTCACACCAGAAAATGGATACGTCTAGCATGTTACCTTTCGAGATGGCTCAGCCGTCTGATATGGTTGACGATGAGATGAAACGAGCAAGAAAACGACACACTGCAAAAAGATTAATCCCTTACATGGTTCGACAACGTGCTGAAAAAGAGGGTGAAAAACATGCCGAACCGCAATTAAAAAATGAACTGGAGGAGTCTTTTGAAACCTATCTCACCATTGAACAACTGTTGCATACGCCTGATGGGAAAATGAAGGCGAGTATGACTGTAAGGACCAGCATTCGGGAAGGGTTAGTGCAGGAGTATATGTTGGATGCTATAAGAAACGTAGAAAATAACATGGATAACGTGTACGGTGTGCACTTTGATGGAAACGATCTGAAAATTGGCGATGCAAAAGTAGACTTCGACAGGGATAGTAATATTCTTATTAGCGTGGTTACATATCCTGCGACTCAAGGGTTGTTTGAGTTGCTTTTTAAGAGAAAACCGCAGTTATACACAGAAGAGGACTTGAAAGAATACAAGAACATTTTAGTCGCGACAAATGCACACAGAAGAAACAACTCCGCTTTGAAACGAATAAAGACCAATCCAGGTTTCAAATATGTTGAGATAATAAGCAAACTTTTTCCACCAGGAGTAATTAAAAAACGAGGGGAAGGACTGTTAATACCTTACAAAATGACTTTATACGAAGACCGAAAGATCGATTACGTTTATTTCGATGATCCCAAATATGTGAGAGGTTGAAACTGCTGATAGCATCTAAAAAGGCTGGAATAACGGCTCACGATAATGAACTAGTATCGATAATTGAGGAAATGAAAGAACGTGGACTAATAAAAGGAGAGGTCGCGCTGTAGGCGATTCATTCTAAAAAAATGCCAATCAACAAGTTAGCTCAGTCAGAATTCAGCGCTAGAATTCCGTTTGGGATTACCGACGAAGGCGATATCGATGTCCGCGAAAAACGAATTTGTAATTTAGCCTGTGCTGAAAGTCCAGATGATGCTGTTAACACGGATGATTGTACTTTATTGAGCAATACTTCGAAGATCGAGATGTATTAACGTGCGAAGAACAGAACAATTTTAATGTTATCCATTTTAAAGGCGCTCGTGTTAAAAACGCAGCCCATCCAGACGATGAAAATGACCTCATAACCATGATATATGCAAGGTTCCTTATTCAGCAAAAATTCGACGAAGTCATCACCCGATTCGAAAATATGATCAAGAAAGAAGTGGTTAATCCTTTAACAAGTACAAATACGAACATTCCCGCTGTTGAACAACGGTTACGTGAAACGTAGTCGCGATTGAAAAGTGAGAATGGGAAAGATGCAGAAACCCAAAGTGATGATATAAAAACTGATGATTCAACCGAGGAATTTTAGTTGTGTATAAAATAAGAAACGCAAATAAGCAAATAGTTAGTAAGAAAGCAGGACGCGGCTTGATAAGTTCTATTGCAAGTCTACCAGGTAAAATACTCGACATCGCAAGTGGTGTTGCAGGAACTGTACTGAATCGTGCAGTAGACCTGCTTCCTTTCGAAGCTCACATACCAGGTTACCAGTATTGCGGTCCTGGAACCAAACTAGAAGAACGATTGAAAAGAGGAAATCCAGGGATTAACACGCTCGATAAAGCTTGCAGAGCACACGATATTGCATATAGTACATACAGCGATTCTCACCGGAAAGCAGATAAAAGAATTAGCAGAAAGCGCCTGGCAAAGGGTGTCGGCACCAGATTCTAGCATCGCTGAGAAAGCTGCCGCATGGGCTGTGACAAACGCTATGAAACTAAAAAGCAAATTCGGTGGTAGATTGAGGAGACCTTCAGGCAGAAGTAAGCGGAGAAAAACCATAAGAAAAAAGAGAAAGGTGTTTACCTTGAACCTTACAGTTCCAAGAAAGAATGCGGCTTAAGAAAACGACCCGCACGTCGCAGGCGCAGGCGTCGACAACGTGGAAAAAGAAAACAATAGAAATGTTACGCAAGCTTCCCATTCATCCTAAAATACCACAATTCAGGAGGGTTTTCATGCGCGATACCCTGCCGACTAGAATAAAAAAATCCGAATCAGGAATAGTAAATCTAGACAGCGTCCTCAATCCAGGCACGCATTGAGTTTCTTACAAAAAACGAGGTACGAACGTGATTTATTTCGACAGTTATTGAAATTTACGTCCGCCTACAGAGTAAATTTATTCAAATCTCATTTATTTCAAATCTGGCGGAGATAAAGTCGATATTAAGTATAATTTAGACCGCAGACAAGATTTTAATTCAGTTGTTTGCGGACATCTGTGTTTGAGGTTTTTAATATGTTCTGTCTAAATGGAAAATCATCCGTGCTGTCTGCAGATTTTTTTCCACTGATAGAACTCTGCGACGCCGCTTGGGAAATCGGTCTCGTCGATTTTGTCTTACAACATTCCGAACGTGAAAAAAGGGAAAAATAACATGTTTTATTATGGTGATGGTAAAATTATAAAGTTAACTCCGGGAATGTATGAGATCGAAGATGAAACTGAAACATGCGATGGGTGATTGCGAAGAAATCGATTCGAACGCGACAGATGATGATAAACAAAAGCTGCAAAATCGAAGTAAAAATATTTTGTCAAAATGTATATTAAAGATTGTGGTCGACCCTACGACCATGCATTCGCGGCTCTTTTGCTCTGAAACAGTAGATTTTACAAAACCCTATTCTATCCGTACTCTTTTAGGATTTGATGAGGCGGTCCTTCCGGCAAATAAGTGGCATTTATCTCAAAGACCAGTAAGTATTTCATCTTTAAACGCTATACGCATAACCTGCAACATCGTCCGGGGTTCGGACGTAGGTGGAGAAGAAGGTCATATAATTCACGAATTCTTTCCAAAAGTCCGACGAGGATAAAAGATAATTGAAGTGCCGACTAGTGTCATTTATCTGCCAGTCAATACCAAGTCTATACAGAATATAACTGTACGCGTCTGTAACCAAAACTCTGAACTGATAAATTTCGACGAAGAAGTGATTGTAAGATTGCATTTGAGACGAAGAAACGATGGGTCTGATTTTCATCGATGATATAGAATATAAATCCCCTGGTACAGATACATTATCAGTCAACCTAAGAAACTAAACGGCTAACACGAGGGAACGTGCGTTTTCTGGAATCTTTAGGTTTCACGGTCTTACAATAATGATCAGATAATAAATGTACTATGCGAACGCGGTGTTTGATGAAAGCATTACGGGCAAAGAATACTATACTTATTACCCTTATGCTGCAACCACGTTTAATAACAGCGATGAGATAAGAATTCCTATTCAGCAACAAGATATATACACACTGCCATGCGATAGTTACCTGTACATCACTGGAAAGTATGGTGATGCTAATGGAGCAGCTGACCCGACTCTAAAATTGTGTAATAATTTCGGTGCTTTTCTTTTTGATGAAATACGGTACGAGATAGCAGGATAAGAACTTGATAGAGTGAGAAATGTAGGCGTGACTACGACGATGAAAAAAGCCCTCTCTGAGGATGATGGAAAAAGATGATATTTTTCTTGCAGGTTGGTCATCATCTGGTACAGATGACATACAAGTCGGTGGCGCATATATCAACGGCGAATCTGGTACGTTTAGCGTATTGCTTCCGTTGAGAATGCTTTTAGGTTTTTTCGAGGATTATAACAGAATACTGGATATACGATATAAGATAATTGAAGTGCCGACTAAGGAACTTATCCTGCTTAGAGCATCCACTGATAATAATGCGGTTGTTATTCCACCAGGAAAAACATTCACTTTCAGTATCACGAAAATAGTATGGAAAATATCATGTTAGTGTATCGGATGAAAGGCGGTTATCACTTCTTAAACTCGTCGATAGAGATGAACCTATTTCCATGCCTTTTCGAAAGTGGAATCTGTACGAATATCCCTCTTTACCTACCAGTAATGATGTCATTTGGATGGTGAAAACAACCACGCAAGCGGAAAAACCTCGTTATGTAATCGTCGGATTTAAAACTTCGAGAAGAGGAGATGCGACTAAAAGTGCTTCCAATTTCGATTCGGTTTCAATTAACAATATCCGTTTATATTTGAATTCGATTTACTATCCACACGAAAACATTCAAGGAGATTCACTCTTAATGTATGAAATGTTTAAAAGTTTTTATTGAACTTACTATAACAAGAAATCCGAAGGAGCGCTAATTGTTCCGTCTAAATACGTTTCAATCCCGTTATTATTTATAGACTGTTCAAAACAAAGCGATTCTTTGAAAAATGGTGCTGTAGATATAAAAATCGAGATTCAAACTAAAAATTCTATCCCCACCAATACGATAGCTTACTGCTTGATGATAAGCGATTGTATAATGGAATATTTGCCTTTAACAGGAACAGTAAGAGGCGCTTTTTAACCAGACCAGTTCGATGTCTATGAGCTTCAATATGTGTTCCATCGTAGTAGACTTCAGTTGTTTTCGCATATCTGATACGGTTGTATACGTCAAAGAATTGGCTATCGTTTCTCTTGACGAGTGTAAAATCGAGCATCATTTGTTTAAACCGCCTTTCGATTACTATGATATATCGTCGCAAACTGCTGAATCTAAAGTACAGAATTTATAAAAATAAATAGGTCATAGTTGGAATTCAGGATTTATTTCGTATTCGATTACCATTCATCCTTAAAGGTTTAGCGCCTAATTTTACAATATATGTTAAAGGCGAAGACAAGAAAACATTGTTATCGAATATTGAAAATGATAATCGGTATAAGGTAGATCTTGACGGATATGATTGTCCACCGATCAACACTTTCAACTGTAAAACGGATAAAATTTGTCCCTTTGGTGAAAATCACGACTGCGCTATGAAAAAAGCTATATGGCTTCATATGTGGTGGAACGAGCACAGAAAATTCTACAACATACTGGAAGAGGTAGGAAATGTTATGAAAAAAACACAGGAGTGCTACTTAAACAGTCCCGGACGGGAGGTTCTCCGCTACCTCCCAAAACAATTCATCATCGATCATTACGGTCTATACGTTCCTGCAAAGGTGCACGCAGATCTACCAGTCTACTTGCAGCAAGATCCTGAAATCAAGATTCAAGTACAGTTTCCAGAAGACAAGGACTAGAGCGAAAATTAAACATTTAGCTTTTCTTTACCATATGTATATTAAACTTAACGCCGATCTATTTGTAATATGCAATTGTTTTTTGTATGAGAAAATATATGTATGTAAACCGTAACGCCATTCCTTCTGTATTCAGTTTTCAAGTCAATAAATCGTTTCGAAAAAGAAAAAAATAGTTTTTCCATTTCTAGATTTAATTCCTCTTCCTTATCATTAAGAAATATAAACCTGAGTAAATATATAAATGGTTCGATTGTGTTGAAATGATGTCTATAAACGTAAACGTCAAAATTATCTTACTGTTAGTAAGCTTCTACGCGGCGACAGCTGTCACCGCAGCAGACGAATTCGATTCCAATAAATTTTTATTAGAGTATGGGTTTCTGAAGGGAGATAATATGAGCCTGCACTATGCAAAAGCGATAGAAGATGCCGTTAGGTTATTTCAAGAATATTTTCAACTTCGTGTTGATGAGAAGTTAAACGAGACCGAAGCCTTTATGCGAGCGCCCAGGTGTGGTGTGGCAGACCTGTCGGAATATGCTACCTCCAGAATTGCATGGAAAAAACAAGATCTAAAATGGCATTATCAGTTGGCAACGGCTAAAAAGATGAAAGTGGCGAAAATGGCGTTTGCAGAATGGTCGAAACACATTCCGTTGAAGTTTACCCAAGTGTACTACGAGTACGATATCCTTATTTCGGACAAGTAAGGCATCCACACCTGCGCCAAAAACGAAAGAATTCGATGTTCAAGTAAACTTGACGGGCCGGGAGGTATCTTGGCTCATGCATTTTTTTCCCAACGCTGCTAACACGCCCATAGAGATCCACATAGACGATGAGAAGGACTGGAGTTATGATCTCAAAGTTAAAGCCGAGAATGGTAAAACTAGTCTACTCAATACGTTGATGCATGAGATCGGACACGCCTTGGGTATTTGGCACTCTTATAATAAGAATGCGCTTATGTACCCATACCTGAACGGACGCGCGAACTTAAGCGAAGACGACATATTAGCCGTGCAGTCCCTTTACGGCAGCAGTGAAACAATTACGACAACCGTCAGACCTGCTCAGGCAACGCCATTTACTCCTTTATCTAACCCTTCCGTCACTGACGTTTGCGCAATTAAAGAAGCGGATGGTGATAATATTCAGTATCTGCTGGTCAACGGTAAACTCTACGTCACCTACAAAAAACAGTTGTGGATAATAGATATATCTGAAGACGGCAAACATGAAACTAAAAGTTACTACAGACCGCTGAACATCAACGAACGATTGAAATTTCTTTCGAGCACATTCGAAAGGGTGGACGCAATGTACCAGCGACCGAATGGAGATATGGTGGTTATTGCAGACCGTCAGTTGTTCATTTTCAACCTCCATATACAGCAACTGAACGAGATATCCAAAGAATGTATGTTCTTACTTTAACATCGCTCAACTCTGTAAGATCAACGGGATCGTGAATACGTATACAGGAAAAACTTATCTCGTCTACAACGAAGACTACGTGTTAGAGATAGAAGAGTGTTCTTTTAATACAGTTAGAACGGATCTTCTTTCTAATCTGTTCCCCGGAATACCAGCGGACATAGATGGAGTGGTACGTTTCAACGGTTTACTTTATTTTTTCAAGAACGGAAACTACTACGAAATAATGAATTCTTCAAAAAAAATGATTAAATTCGGAAAGAAAGACCATGAACTTTTCAAATTATTGTTACAATATTTTAAAAAAATTCATCGAATTCATCAGCAAATACCGCGTATATCCTAAGAATAAAATCTAAACTATTAAGTTTTTATTCTTATGTATTTATATTAACTCGAAAATAAATATTATTCAATTACCTGTGTGTTTATTTACCTTCAACTTTTTATACATAAAACTGATAATCTCCATTCAATGTTTAATTTTAGGAAAAGAAAATATCACAAATCGTTTTAACACAAACTGCTTTTAATATTTACATACTTTTTACATTTTTTATTTAAAATATATACATTGTTTTATATTTTATTTAAAATACATACATATTTTTAGTTTTATATTTTATCTAATTACATAAATATTTACATATTTTTATTTAAAATGTATAGTTTTACATTTTTTTATTTAAAATGTGTACATATACATTGTTTTATATTTTATTTAAAATACATACATATTTTACATTATATAATTTATAACAAATATTAAATAAAGAGTATAAAATTCTACAGAATTATCGATTCATGAGTAGGTGACAAGAAGTGGGGGATTGTGCTAATAACGCATTCAAAATTATTTATATTCTACTTTTATAATACATTATTCTAATCGTTCACTACAAAATATTTTTTTGTGTGTAACTTGCTAAATAATCAAACCATTCCTTTGAATAAATACTTATATAATATATTCTAACTGAATTTATATGTCTGATGAAGTAAAATAAATATCAGCAAATACTTCAGTTGAAAAAAGCTTAAATAAAGTAGTCTTCCTCGTTAAATAAATATCTTTTCATCGGATCGACACATTTATAATTATTTACCATGTCCATAAGACAAAAAGGTCTAAAATTAAAAAATACACTTGAAAGACAATAATAACAAATAAAAGGATCCGGATCATTTCTAAATTCATATTCTGAATACGCGTTCACTTTAAATTGTAATTTACTGTAATCTAATATTGATAATAAATGTCTTAATTCATCATCTAGTATCAAATTTTTATTTAAAATATTCTTTATTACCGCAAAGCATGAATATGAAACTAATGATAAGGGCTTCATGTAGCCGATACGATAACAATTTGATTTAAAATAAACCATAATAAACTGAAAAGAAAAAATAAGCACAATTAAAAGTTTATCAATTTAGTTACCGAAAATAAAATCTATGGCATAGCATTTTCAAACAGATTGCTTAATTCTAAAGGTGTATTTTTATGACCGTAAGCGAGGGTATTAATTTTATCGATTACTATTCTTTTATCATCGTAATTACATATTGCTAATTTATTAACCGTAACAGTATTAATAATGTTTTCTACTTCAAAACATTTTCATCTACGGTATAAAGTCGATGCGGGTTCTTGTAAACACGCTTTATAATCTTCTAAAGTAATTACGTTTTTTACAACATTTTTCTTAACGCCTTTTGCTTTTTTTCTACTCTGCCAGTTTCCGTCCTAAATGTATAGAGGTTAGTCCTTAAACCTATAAATTCAACAATCGGTACACTTTTACATTCATCCTTAAATTTGCCAAGTACCTTTTTATTCGTGAGCGAATGACATGGGTGATTTAATGGGTAATCTGATGTGTCAAAATATTGAATAAAATTTTCGGTTTGCATATCGCGATAAAAATCAAACGTTTCAATTTGATAAAAAAAGCTGTCCATATCCATGTATAATTTTACATGCGAACCATATTTAGCCTTCATTACATCGCAGTGAAATTGGTACATTATTGTTTTACTTAAATCTAAAACTGCTAGACCTACATAAATTGGTTTATCAAAATATACTTTCTCTTTAGAGCACTGTACAGCGCATAAAGTTTCATCATAAATTATCCTGTCTAAGAATGTAGGTTTACATATAAGTTTGGAAAGACGGCGAGGGCATGTGAAACCAATTCTAAATTGGTTCGTTTTCTTACGTTTTCCATGCATTTTCCAAACACTGCATTATTCATTAATTTAAAAAAGTCTTTTTCAAATTCGTTCGAAGCAACTTGTCTGTTAGCTGTATTTAAATCAATATATGGTTTCAGCCATCTTGCTTGTTCGAAATGGAGAATTCTATGAACTTTAATAACTGTTAAACCGGGACATATAGCTTGTTTCAAAACCTCATAATGACAGATGTAATTTTTCTTCGTCTCTAAGGTAGCCAATAACTTGCACTTGCATTGTTTAATAAAAGGAGGCGATTTATTTTCTGGGAGAAACGGTAACTCGTGATCTAAATGTAGACACTCCGGGTATTCAACATCTACCTCAAAGATGAATCCTATCCGGGATTCAGCAGGAATACTACATACATCTTGCAGGATAATATTTGTTAAATCGTCACGAACCCACATAAAATTTTTGAACGTAAATATCTACTCATGTCCCAGCCATATAAGTTGTTAGCATCAATATAGGTTAAGTATTTTCGAGGGGAGTGAGAGTCGAAACCGTCTTTTACATAAGGATTATTTGCAGAAGCAATTTTGACACATGGAAATTCCGCCTCGAATACCTTTCTCTAAGAACCATATCATAGTCCTCAGTAGTTCGAAATTTATTTTCGTTTTGTACAGCAAAGCCTCAAACGAAAATGCTGGTGCGGTGAGATAATGTGCACAATCCAATCGATATTCTGTAAGACACAGCGACCTAATGTTTTCAAACACGACAGCTAAGAACAAAAAATCACACTTAAGATAAAGGTCGCTATAATATCCGAGGGTAAAGTTGCCGTCCTGTTGAGCTATAAAATAATCCCACACAATCTTTGCATGAGCATAATCTTTATCATCTATATTCTTACCGGTTAAACTGCTATAAAACTGTTCTTTAGACGGTAGTTCTGTATCCGCTAACACAGACCAACAACTGGTATATTCATAAGGATACACCCCTTTACGCGTTACTAACGGGAGTTCGTTTTCGGAAAAATATTTTCTGATATGATTTAGTTTACATACGGGAAGATTTGAAACCAAAGCCTCAACACTATCAGGCACAAACCGAAACGAATCTACAAATTGAACGGATAGTTTTTTTCGATATTTTTTTAGAAAATGCAATAAACTTTTCTACAGAATTTGGTATAGCATAAATACTTTTCGTATCGTAACCTAATTGTCTTATTATAGTGTGAATCATAATTTGAGGAATTATGAACACAGGAATTCTCACGCGGTTACATCTTTGCATATTACATTTACTACATAATGCTGAACGGTATTTTCCAGTAATGTGGCAGTGATCGCGCTGCGGTTTCAATTCGGATGTAAATTCCTTTTCGCACATTTGACAAGATTTAGCAGAATTAAAAGCATTCATATCATCATCAGTCATAATAAGAGGAATATTTCTATCGAGCACATGGGCTATTTTCTTAGCTATATCCGTAACACGATTCATAAATCTTTCGGCTGCAGGACCTCTATAAAGGATATACGGAACAGGAATTAAATCTTTTACTGCAGGCGGTAGTTTCATCAAATACAAAATACATACAGTAACTCATCGGAATATGTAATTCAGATTCTGCAGTAAACGCACATTTAGGAGAGTAAACAAGTATGAACCGGTTTTAAAATCCACTCAAAATCAGCATAACAACAATCGGAGCAGATTTATAATTTTTAAATTTTAAAATCGGTACCAATCCATTTTCTACTGTAGGAACTACAGCTTTAATAGACTGTTTTTTTTACACAATTCTAAGTGAGTCGCCATCTTACGTTCACTTTCAATGTCGTATTTATAATGCATAAAACACCTTTTACAAATGACTATTCTGTGACCGTGTTTACTCAGTTGACAAGAAACTAATCGTGAAAAATCCGATATAAAACAGTAGTGGCTAGTATTCATTCTGCTTCAACAGCAAAAAATCGAAATGATCCGCCAACTCACTGTCACACGCCTTGAGAGGAAACACTTGTTTTTTATCGTCTAAGCCATATACATTTACAGAAACATTTTTCATTTCAAAACTTTTTATCTCGCGTAATAACGTAGGGAAACTCAGCATGCTAAAATCGTACCGGTCCGCGATTCTCCTATATCTTTCATCTACACGTTCGCAATGCGACCCTTCCACATATTTACAAAGAATAGCCCATTTGAAACAATAATTATCGTTATTTTTAATATTTATAACTGCTTTTCGCCTATATATTTCTTTCGGTAACGGGAGATAAGAGGTGCTACGCAACGGTTGATATTTATTAATTCTTATCAGAATACCATCAATAAACACCAATATCCATCCGCTCCCTTTTCCTTCAAAAGCGTCTTCCTCAAAGGATACGCCAAATAGCGTTGTAAATAAGTTCTGGAACTCTATCTACGCTGAATGCCTCTACATTTTTTGTTTTAAAACAGATATCTTTGGTCTCATTGAGTAACTCCTTACCGTATGTACACTCTAATAAGACATTAAATTTAATCGGACCTGACATTGTTATCGCTTCCGAAAGTAATTCAATCATCTCGCTTTTTAAATTTTCTAAAAAATTCCAAATATCTTTTGCATTATTAGCTTTATAATAGTAAGTTTGAATATTACATGCAAACGCATTTTCAATTAATTGAAATTGATCCGTTCTTCATGAACGACCCAATCGGATGCGCTTGCATCTATTCGAATTTGCCACGCCTAAAAATCGAAATAAATTTATAATAATAATAATAATTACATTTAACTGATTTGAAAACAACCAGAAAGGGATCATTTCGAAAATTACTATTGTCTTGCTACTTTTCTTACGACTTTTTTGAAGCCTTTATCGCTTTTTACTTTCTCGATAGCCTTTAACAACAGGTCATCGAATGTAGCAAGAGTCTCACCTTTATCAACAACAAAGACGGCGCGATTGAGGACCTTACCATACCGCTCTTTCCAATCTTTGCCCTCAATATCAGCAGTTTTATATAATTCAATTTTCATTAAATATTCTCCGACGGTATGGGTCGTTGTTAGGTTGATCTGAGTGTCTTCTAACAACACGCGAATATACTGCTCATATGACAGAGGAACTCTTTTATCTTCACCGTTCTCAAGTAAGACCTCTTTCAAGGTCCGTTTAGTTCCTCTCTGCGGCTTCATCATCGACCACAGTTTTTCCACATCATCTTTTTTAAACCTTCTATCGTTCGCTAATAGAACATGTTTAACGTTGTCAGTAAGAAAAGATACTGGTAATGTTCGACAGCATTCATTTATAATCCCTTCCTGGTTGTCTTCTAACGTAGCCGATATAAGCCATTTAGACTTTATCGTCTTGAATGCGTTCGTTAGCACATTCAGAAGCGACATGATATTGCAGGTAAGATTTCTCTTATTTACTCTCAAAATCGCTTCTTCCCACTCCATTACGAAAGCAGGCCCAGGGTGTAAAACTTAATTAAAATATCTATTAATTAAATTTATTATTTTCGTCAACAACCGCTTGGCTACTTGTTAACGAACTCTTCATTAATTATGCGACATTGCGCTGTCACTACTGGCTGGCAACCACAACCACCTTTTGAAGTCGATGGCGTCTGCCCGTCTTCGACAAACGCAGAACGAGGTACTGCCTTTATTGTCGAACTGAGAGGAACATCATCATAAGATGATGTCATTCTTGTCAGCCAGTAAAGTAAAATGTTGTTGCTGGGTTATCTGCAACAGACAGGGTTTCAATATTTCAATAAAATATTTTTTAAATTCATGTTTAGAAACAGGAATAATAAATACTATCTCTGTAATAATTTGTCTTGTAACCGTTTCAGCATTAAAAGACTTTATTGCTGACGCAATACATACCGAAGCGATAGTACTAAATGAAAAACGGTTATTAGTTGCGTTGACGTAACTAACATTTATCAAATCGTGAGCATCTTTGACGCAATACAGTACACGAACTCGTGGGGAGTAACAGATACTACTCTCCAGTCCAACACATCGAGCACTTGCATTTCAAATTTATGTTCTAGATAGTTACATTCGACTAACGTATATGTAATAAATTTACTGATCGGAATAGGATAAACTTCAAAATATTTAGAGGCGATTAATAAACAACTACAAGCTAACAGCGGAAATTGATCATCTCTAATATTGTCCATAAATCTAACACGGTCAAAATTCATCAGTGCGAAATGAAATACTGAATGATGTTGCTGTTCAACAAAACAAACTATAAACAACCACTGGCCTATCAATTTTCGTTATTCATCAGAAATCATTTCTGGTAGAACTTTATACCCTAACTGTGAAGACTAATAATCCTAACAATATTTTATCACTAGTTATTTCTATCCGCTAGCATCTTGGTATATTCTATCTGTAAAAAATATTTTCTAAAGTTATGTACTGTTTAGGATATATATTTTAATTATATGATTAATTATGAAAAATTATTTTAATTCAGTTTAATATCTATATCTCGTATTTGCTTTTAAAAATATTATATAATCTAATAAGTATTTGAAATAAACTAAATTGCTAGTAATATTTAAAATATTTTGTCAATACTCACTTTATTCAGATATAAAAATTTAAACAAATCGATTTCAATTAACTTTCAATTTTATATCCTGGAAAAGAAAAAAATAATTATGTTTTTATTACTTAATAATTATTAAAATAGATTTTTATACTGGAATAAATAAATAAATAAAACTAAAAAATAATGTTATTCATAATTATAAAATAGTTTTCAAACAAATACTCACTATAATCAGTTCCAACTGAACTTTTTTCTTCAGTGAATTGTTAAATAAAATTTTTAAGTTATTCCGGGAAAAGAAAAAAAAATTATGGTTCTATTACTTAATAATTATTAAAATAGATTTTTATGTTGGAATAATTTTTTTTTTGTCTTAAGTCATTTGACTGGTTTGATGCAGCTCTCCAAGA
>JAAAKQ030095624.1:0-14557 GCA_010016005.3 Zanna intricata
AAAATCCTGTTTCACCAAGACAACGCACCGTCTCACACCTCAGCGGTTGCCATGGCGAAAATCCACGAATTACAGTTGAACTGCTTGACCATCCCTTACTCACCAGATCTTCTTTTTGTTCCCTCATCTAAAAATTGCGCTCTGAGGACAGAGATTTTTGTCAAATGAAGAGGCAATCACCCTCGTGAACAATTATTTTGCACAGAAAAACGCCGAGTACTATTTGGACGGGTTACAGAGATGGGAGCATTGCTGGGAGAAGTGTGTAGAGGTACAAGAAGACTATATTGAAAAATAAAAAAAAATTTCTAAAAAAAGTCTTGTTTCTTTGTTAGGTCAGAAACTTTTCAGACCACCCTCGTGTATATATATATATATATATCCCTTCTTAAAATACACTATTTATGATTTTGAAGTCTGATGTCCTTTATTATTATTTTTTTTTTTTTTTTTTTATAAAAGATCCTGGAAGAAATTGCCGCACCTTAAGAAAATATATATATATATATATATATATTTTAAATAAATAAATAACTATACATATTTTTTATTTTTAATAAAATTCAAATAATTTTAAATTTTAATAAAAGAATATACTTAGAAACATATAACATAACATTGGTAATCAAGCAGTACAAAACAGTAGAAATTAAGAAATATCTGTAACCTAGCCACAAATTGTTAACCATATAATTTTTTACATTTTTAAATGCAATTAAAAATATGTATTATTGCACAAACAATCGAAATGCCATTATTTTGAAAATAAAATAAGGGAACATCAACTACATTAAATTCATAAAAATTGTTTTCTCTTACTTACAGTTTTGCAAACCTTTTTATTACATCTTTTGAATTTAGTAACATAACTTCAAAATAAAATTCCGTTAATCTATATAAAAAATATTTTTTGTATCCTGTGAACATAAAAACAGTGTAGTGTTATTATATATTATTTTATTATTATAATAAATGTGTCAGCAAATTATAAATAGTCATTAAAAACAATTTATCTTGATTTTGAGATTTTATTCAGTTCAGTTATTCAAATATATTATTATAAAATGTGTTTTATCAAAGCAATGAACTTAATAAAAGTCTTATATTATTGATTCAAATAATTATTTTCATAAAACAAAAGTATAAATAATTATACCTGTAAAATACATTAAAATTTGATACAATATTTTATTGATTCAATAAACTGCTTTTTGGATAAATTAAATATTTTATTTAAAAATGCTTTCATTGTTTTGATTTGATAATTGATTTATGTAAAATAGTATCTATCAAACTTAACACTAATTATACATGTACTTACCTTTAAATATTAAGAAATCGCACTGGAGTAAATTTTATGAACTTGCACTTATCACTACCCATAATAGCAAAAATAATGATAATGAATAATAATTGTGTAATGAAACTGCTCTTTTATAATGAGAGGTAATAAGCAAGTCTGTGCATGTTGAAACACAAGTTAAAGCAGTGTTTCGCTCATGTGCTATTGCTATTCTTTTCAGAGAAGTGTATGCATGTTCAAACAAGTTCAAGCAGTGTCCTTTACAAATTTTGCATTAATTTTTCAATAGTTAAATATTTTTAACTTATAGACATAAACAGTATAAATACGCTGAGCACTGTAAATTTTTAGGGAACAAATAAATTGATAGGTGAAATTTTCTATTAATTTGTTATTTAATACATCAATATTTTCTCACACAAATTAAAATTATTTTTGGTAATTTATTATTTACTTGTGGTAATTTTTTTTCAATGATTAAAAAGAGTCATTGGAAAACATTTTCTTTTATTTATTTAAATCTTGTTTTTAAACATACTTTAATTTTTCACTCATAACAGAATATTGAGATTTTACTATCGTGAAAACAGGCAAAATGGGTATACTATGAATTTTATACGAACAAGTTTTTGTAATTCTTACTAGTTTTCTTTAAATAATTTCTTGGAAGTTATGTTTCAAAAATAATACAGAAAAGAACAATTTTTAAAAATAATGGGTATCTTTTTTACGAATACTATAATTTTATTTTGCAAAAAGGATTTCACAACTTTTAAAGCATGTAAAAATTTATTGAGGTAACTTAGACTCGGTTGAGGTCTCGTTTCATAGCAAAACATCAAGTTTTTAAAGTTGTAGTTCATTAATAGTGAAATATTGGCCATGGATACATTTACTGGTGTGGAACATGCTGGCTGTGTGTTTTGGTTTTGTGATTTGCAGTCAGCAACTGCAGTTCATCATCAATTTCATAAAGAGTATGGTAGGGAGCCTCCTAATAGGCAAACAATTTACTCTTGGCACTAAACCCTTGTCAAGACAGGTTGTTCTTTGAGACAGAATGGTGTGACTTCCAGGAGTCAACAGTAGATGGTATCGTTTATCTGCTGGACCATTAATATCAGCAAGATTAGGGCGACACTTCACTACCGCCTAGAATTTTTCAAGATTTTCTTGACTCAATTCCCAGGTCAGTAGAATGTTCATGAATGTCTGATTGTTTAGCCACCTTGCTTCCCAGATTTGACCCTGCTTGATTTTTTCTGGAGGGGTTTCATTAAAGATTGGGTTTATCTGTCATTTTTGTCTGCTGATGTTGTTTAGCTAAGATGTAAAGAAATTCCATGGTAACCAAAAAGTCAGGCGTGAAATGCCCGACTTTTCTGGTTACAATCTGGATTGAGATCAACTTCTATTGGGATGTATGCTACATTACAAATGGCAGTCATATCTAACCAAGATGAATGTTGGATGACAAACTTACTGTTTTTTTCTATGAAATGAGACAGACCTCAGTTTAATCTGTAAGTTATCTCAATCAACTTTTATACAATTTTTAAGTTGTAAAGCCCTTTTTGAATCGCCCAGTATTACATTTACATATTTCTGCTCTAATGTTAAAATGATAGAAAAAATATTTTTATTTTAAAACAGTATATGAATAAATAACCTGCGTGTATTTATTTTTGTTTAATTTATTATAAAATATCTTTTCCAATATAATGCAATGGAGTTGTTACATTGTGTAATTGCTTGTGACTAGAGTGTTTAAGAGTTGATTCCAATATGATGCTGGTATCGCCAATGATTTTCTTTTTAATGACTTGTGAATGTTATTTATGTAAGGTTAAAGAAAGATTAAAATTTTCTGCATTTCAATAATATATTTTGTTTTACTTATTTTACAATTACATATACGATTTTCATTTAATGATGTTTTATTTCTATAAGGTGATGTTTAATAAAAATCTATTAAATAGAAATTATCAAATTTATCTGAATTAAAATAATTATTAATGTGAGTGAATCAAAATGATATTCCTGGAATGATTAGATCTACAGTATCACAGAAGGAAATTTTGATTGATGTTAAATTTTTTCTTAAGAGAACGTATAATTTAATTCTTAAAAAATCATTATATTTTGATGTAATTATTATATTAGTAATTATACAAATAATTGTTGGGATTATTTTTGGAAGATTTGTTTGTTTTAATTGTATCATTTATGTGTGAATAGTGAATATTAATATTTCATTGTGATTCTTGTTTATAGTTGTAAATTTTTGTTACTTTCTCAGGTATTATGGGTCAACCGTATGAGAGTCTTAAGGAGGTTATTAAAAAAATACAGAGAAGCTAAGAAAATTGACAGACATTTATACCATCAGCTTTATATGAAAGCCAAAGGTTATAATCTATTTTTAAAACCTGTTTCTAGTTTTTTAATAAAAGTAAATTTTTTAAAATTTGTTAATTCTGTGTTATTGTTTCTAATTTATAAATTGCAGTTATTCATTTTTATTGATTTTAATGTAGTTTTAAATTTTAGTCAAATTTTTAATGTAGTTTCTTATTTGTTAGGATATAAATTTGAAGTTGTACCAATTAAGAGTTGATTGTTTTTGCATGGGTGCACACACATGTACACACATTCAAATTAACGTTCTGTGTAGCCTGTGATTATATAGTTTATTTTATGTTGTGAATTTAAACTAAACTAGTTAATTTTTAGAATTACTCAAATTGATTATAAAGTATAATGAATTAACGTATTCACTGCTTTACTGATATCTTGGATGTAATCCTTTTGAGATGAAATTTTTTTTCATTGTACTTTAATTTAAATAACCGTATAAATACATGTATTTTTTTGGAAAAAAAATGTGATGGAATATATGCCCTCATGTAATGCATTGATGATTTGGTAAAATTATATCTTCCAAATTTGTTATATGGTAATGGTTATTATTAGTTATGGTTTGCTTCCTTAGAGGTTATGTTTTTTTATAAATCGTGTTTATTTCACTGCACACTTTTTAATTGCCAATTTGAATATTTTGAAACACAAAGAATTGTATGATTTCTATTTGCTAAACATTATATGAAAACTAACACAATCCACATGCCATGTAGATTTTTTTCTATAAAAAATGTGGTCAAATGATTGAAAAAATGCCCCAATAGCTTTATCATCAAAGTATGAAAAAAATTAAATTATGATGATCAGAAAATATTTAAATTAAAAAAATCCTAATGAATTAAAGAAGGTTTTATCAACTGGCTATATACTAAAAAACAAAAATTGCGTTTGGTTTTAAAATAAATCTTACAGAAGTTAAGAAAACATTATTTTGTATCTTCATTTTCACTCATATGAAATCCCATTTTAAAAACCTACATCAAGTGATATAGGTATAAAAGAAAAATTGTTACAGTATTATAATTGATACCATATTTCTTTCATTGTGAGATTTTGACAGTATAAAGGAAACTGAAGGAAAATGGAAGTTGCATCCAAAATTAATATATATTCTAATAAACCACCTAATCCAATATATATATATATATATATATATACACTGTTAAACCATCAAGTACAGAATATTGAAACCAATAATTATTCCCCTAATTTTTTATGAAAATCCTTACACGGGATCTTGCATCCTCAATCCTGATAGAAATGGTTTTGTTAATAAAGGTGAAACTGAATTTATCCTTAACATTACATACAAAGAGCCATCTGCCAGATATAGTCCTCCTGTAAGTGGCTCCTATTGATTACTTCAATTTTTCTTTTTATGCATGCTTTGGTGACCTTTTTTGTCATTGAAACAAATAGGTACATTGAACAGTTGTTGGCAGACAAAATATTTCTCCTCATATTTGCTTTAACTATGCTAGTTTTCTGTCATCTACTCTCTGACATAAGGATATTCATTACTGTCATTTTAAAAATGGGTCTGATAAAAACCTGTATTTTCATCTTATTGGACAATAAATAAACTCCAGTCCATACCATGGTTTCGAAAATGTTCGCATCCAATAGGTTTCTGGTTATAGTACATTTTTTCACATTATTGATAATAGCAAGTTTCCAAAAGTAATGAAATCTGCTACAATTCTTCACAAAAATTTCAACCCATTACAGACCACTATTTTTTACTATTCTTCCTTTAAATAAATCTTATAAAAATGAAGCATTCCATGCTGGCATAATTTGAAAAAATAAAAAAGGGTGTCTCAGTAGTTAAAAAGGCCAATTAAATGTCTGGCAAAAGATTTACTGCAAATGAAATAGAATTATAGCATTAGCATATAGAGAAAAAGTCCCAAAAAAACCTAGTCAACCTTTTCTCTAACAATTCTGAAGTAAGAGATAAGAAAAATATAAAAAAAAAGACATAGTAGGATTACTGTGGACAGAAAATCAGTTATGGTTTTAGATTACAACTAACATATATGGGTGGAATCAACACCTTTGATTTGATATGCGCTTATCTGGGTAAACAAAGAACACCAAAATATTGGGAAAAGGCAGATATTTACATATTTCCTAGAATGATATACTCTTAGTAATTTATAAATAGAACAAAATGCATCTTAATCATAAACCATTGTCTCGTTATAAATCTGTTGTCAGTATCATAGATTCAATAATAGTTGAGTGGTTTGGTAGTGGAGTTGAAGAGGACTTCCTTGGAGTGGAAGAGGCCCTGTTTAAGTCAACAGATGTTAGAATCTTCAAAACTTCCAAATGAAAGAGGAAAAAACAGGTAGATCTGCAACAAAGGGGCTCAGACTATAAAAAAAGTGAGAGGGAAAGAGAGCCATAACATTGTGTACAAAATTTGAGGAAGATTGCCACAGCATCTGTTTTCCCAAACATAAATGTCAGTAAATAATAGGCCCAGTGTGTAGGAGTTTAGTGTATGTAAACTGTTTGTTGATTGTAAAAAAGTGTTTAAAAAACTACCCTGGAAAGGAGACATGAAAGTTGTTTTTCCTTTTTTTTTTTACTAATCTTTAGTTTTAAGTTATATATAAGTTATGCTCTATATCAGTTACCGAAACTAAAAACACAATGGTTGGGTGTGTATTTATTTACATACAAGTATAAAATTCCTCTTCTTGTAAAAAACATTACAACAAATTAAAAACATAATTTCCCAATGATAAATTGTTTCTACTTTTTTTGGTTAAAAATCACAAATTAAATAAATTTGTTTTTTTAATCAGTTAATTTTATATATATATTTCTTTTTTATCAATGATTTAAACAGTTTCCTTGATGTGAATATTTTCATACCTTTTTCATAAAATTACAATCTAAAATAAAAAAAAAATTGGAATGTTTTTTCACACTCTTGTATGCATATTTTATGCTTTGCATTTTTATCATGTTTTTGACAAGTTGGCGACATTATTTTTGACATACTTTTTCATGCTTCAAAGGGTTAAAAAAAGGGAAATACTTCTCTGACTTAACAATATTAACTTATTTGATAAAATTTAAAAAAATTGTCAGAAATTGTTGCAAAGACAACAAACTATATCCAAGCTGCACTGTAAAAAATTGGATATTTTTTAATGATTTTAAAATAACTGAAAGCACTTATATGACTTAAGTTAGTGAGCAAACAGTAAACTTACTAATGAATAGTGACCAACCGTAAGAAATGCTTTGCTGGAGCAGTTTGTTAAAATTTATTTTTGTCTTGAGTTTGGTATTTTTGGAATGGTCTGGTTTAAATCTCAATAGAAGGGAAGAAACACAGATTTAGCTGTATACTCTTTAATTTTATCTAAGCGATTAGCCAGTCAATTTTCTTTTAAAAAAGGAAGTATTGTAATTATAAAAATTTCAGATTTCAATGTTAATATCCATTTTGACTAGTTTCAGCATGATGTCTATATATTTCGCATAACTCAAAAATGATTAGCTGTAGACATTTTGAATTTAGGGACTGTTATAACATCTAGTTGTGTAACTCCCCTTTTGATTGCAATCCACTGAACCAAAAGTGTCTAAAAAAAGTCCAAAAGCAAAAAAAAAAATTGGATTTTTTTTTAACTGCAGTAATAAGCTCTCATTGAGAGCTTTTTAATGATATAAGTGATACTTACTTTCATTAGTTCCAGAGTTATACCTGAATGAAATTTTAATTAATGAAGTATTTGATCCTATACAGGGAGGCACGTTAGTTCTACAAATCAGACTTAATCTTTTTTTTTTTTTTTTTTAATTATATTGATTTATTAATATAATTAACCTGTGATTGTGAAAAAAAACTTTTACAATAAATAATAATCCAACAAAAAAAAAAGAAGAAAAAAAAAGTGAAACAATTTTATGTACTTTTAAAAATTTATATATATATAATTTAATAGACATAATTACATATGTATATATGTAATAGATTGGGTGAAACAATCAGGTTTAATATTATTTGAAAATTATAAATTGTAATTGTATTTTTGGATTTTCTAGTTAAATTTTATTTAATTCTGGTATTTCTGTTTAATTTTATCAATTAAAGTTAACTACATTGTTACCGAAAAATAGACCCTCACAAGAATAACATATACACCTGATATTTAATAAATTGCAAAAAATTCTTATCTTTTAGTTCATTACTCCTCTGATATTGTCGGATAATATTCTCCCTAAGTCAGAGTCTGTCATCATTTCATTTATTTTTTGTTGCCAATCATTTAATTGCTCTTTGGTTTGATATAATTCTTTTGATCTTAATTTGTGTACACATCTTAATTGTATACTCTATTCATCTTCCTCTCTTAATCTTTTTATTCTTTCCGTGGTCTTAACATTTTCTTCTTCCTTGTATTTATCATCTCTTAATCTCTTTATTCTTTGTGGTTTTAACATTTTCTACCTCTTTATATTTATCATCTCATTATCAAATAAAATTGTTTTAAACGAAGTGCAGCAGTAATTAAAATAGGTGAACAAGGAAGTTATGTGATGTCCACATCAGATTTTTTCATGATTGTTTTGTTATTGTAAGTCCCAGTGAATAAATCAAAACATTTTTGAGAACTGATGAGTTTTCTGTATGAAGACTTCAAATTTTGTATGATTTCAAATAAATGTTCTTACTTTTTAGGCATGACAACTAAATGTATTTCTATGACAGCTATATATTTCTAAATGTTTGGGTATGTTGCTATTTTCTGGTCTTGTAAACTGATGCTGTTATTTATTTCTATATAATTACTGTTAAAATCATGTTATTTTTTTTTTTGTCTAATATTTTTAATAACATGAAGTATGATTTCATTTAAGTAAAAAAAAAAATTCCTAGAATAAAACTGTGTTACTCCTTTATACACACTAAGAGTAGCAAGTGTTAGAAAAATGTATCGATAATTTGTGAAAACTTATTTTAAAGTAAATTATATTTTAATTAAGTCCCTAGCATGTCTTAATTTGTCTGTTTAGCCCCCTGAACCACCGTAAGGTATTAGGTATAATAGGATGAATATAGGATAGATGATATATATTATACATATATATATATATTTGTTACGGTAAAACTCTGAATACTAGTAAATCTTAAGTCTTACCGGCAAATTCTAACATTCACCAAGTCACTTGGTAAAAGTCCGAAAAAATCATGAAAACACATTTATTTCAGACTTTTACCAAATAGTTTTGGTCATTTTTTGACATTTACCATAGACTGTTGGTAAAAGTTGACAATTTTGTTATGAAATCACTCAAAAGTATGAATTTAAAATGCTCTTCCCAATTTCGGAATTTCAGTGCACTGCAGGTGAAAAATGAAAATGGTTTTATTCAAAAGATTACAAAAAACTTTATTTTGCTATGTAATACTAAGACATTTCTAAAACTTTATAAGTAATTAATTCATATACACTAATATTCAGGAATGAATAATTTTCAGCAAACTTCTACAATGGTAAATAACAATATG
Source organism: Zanna intricata (assembly GCA_010016005.3). Lineage (NCBI taxonomy): Eukaryota > Metazoa > Arthropoda > Insecta > Hemiptera > Fulgoridae > Zanna > Zanna intricata. The sequence continues at coordinate 9,261 of JAAAKQ030095624.1, forward strand.
TTGGTTGTTATAATTAAATGAATGCTTTTGAGTCTACAAATTACAAAAAAACTCTATAACTAAAAAATAATGCCCATCTTAAGTACTAGATAACTAGTATGCAAGAAACATTTTTTCCTCATATTAATTATTGTTGAATGAAAAATTTTGTTAAACTTAGTGTTCCAATTGTACGAAAATTTTGAAATTCACATGTTATTATTTATTGCAGCAAGGTTGATATTATGGTATTTAGAATTACAAAGTTATTCTTTATTAATTAATTTAAAATAAAATTAAAATAAAAGATAAAAACAAAATAAAATATTCTTATTAATTAATTACAAAGAATTTTTAGTTATATTTTTTCGGTTTTTTATATCTTTCCTTAAGTTTTAGAATGGTTTGAACGAACAGAATGATTGTGTTTAATGTAAAACATTCATTTGGGATTCAAAACTATTTTTCCCACAGCAAAAATTGAAAATAAAGTGGGTCAAAAAACAATCCTGGTGTTAGACCCAGACTGTGTATTTAAGAGTTAACTGTTAATTGATTATTCTCACGTTTAAAAATGATTAATTTTAATGCAATTTTTGAACTGAAATCCCGTAATTGAGAGAGCATTTTTAAATTCATGCTCTTTCCTATTTAGAAGTGATTTCGTTAGAGAATTGTCAACTTTTACCAACAGAATATGGTAATTGTCAACAATGACCAAAACAATTTGGTAAAAGTTGAATTAAATGTGTCTTCAAGATTTTTTTTTGACTTTTACCAAATGACTTGGTAAATGTTAGAATTTACCGGTAAAACTTAAGATTTACTGGTATTCAGGATTTTACCGTAACACATATATATTTATAGGATAGATTATAGATGATAATAGGATAGAAGAGAACCATATCAGATATTAGGTATAGTCTGTAAATGAAATTTAGTCTTGTACAGTCTCTTGTAGACCATTCCTGGTCTACCAGATGTGTGGTTAGTTGAAACCCAACCACCAAAGAACACTGGTATCCATGATTTATTATTCAATTCTTATAAAAGTAACTGCCTTCACTAGGATTTGAACCTTTGAAAACAGCTAATTTGCGACAAGTTCTCCTCTAGACCAACGTGACAAACCCTAGCAGGTTTTAACTGTTTTATGCAACTATGTATTTGATGTTTAAATTTAACTTCATATGAATATATATCATCTGTTAGACATTTAATATGCAGATCATTTACTGCTACTATTAAAAATGTCATGTTTTGTTAATAAAATGAATATACAAGTATTTCGATTGTTTGATTTTTCTATTTCATGGCAACTGTAATGTTAATTATGTTTCAGGTAATGTGTTTAAGAATAAACGTGTATTAATGGAATTTATTCATAAAAAGAAGGCTGAAAAAGCAAGAACAAAGATGCTTAAGTAAGTATTTACGTTTTATTACTAAATTAGCAAACTTGCCATTTTATTTTTTATACATGATATTGTGTTAAAAGAGCTGGTTTATATGTAGTATATTTTTTTACGTAAGAGTAAAATTTCCTTCCCCACTTTTTTTTTACAGCTTTGTATATGTGTTATAAAAAGATTGTAATTGTAAAATAAATTGTTATAGAGTTATTTTAAACTAATCAATGGAAAACAGCCTTAAACTGCAGAAAGTTGTTCTGTTCTTTAAACTTAAAATTTTTTTAGCTAAATTTAAAACATTGTGTTGTATTTATAAAAAAAAAATTGTAGAAATTACATAAAATTATGCCTTGGTTTTTTTATGTTAGTGCAGTTAAAAAAATTTCATTATTTTGTAAAGAAATTGTTTAAAGGGTTGTTCTAAGTATATTTAAATATAGTTTTTTGTTAATTTAAAATATTTTTATTGGTCAGTATAAAGTAATATTCTAATTGCTAATAATTGGTAACAACCATGTTAGTGGCTGTTATTTACTTAATTAATATAATAACAGTTGCATGACAGATTATTTTTATACTATAAACTAAATTACACATTAAAATTTTTGCATTAGGGAAAATGATTATTTTTAAATAGTTAAATTAACTTGTGTGGTTATTCAGAATTTAATACAGTTTTTGCATTTAATTTTTCAGTGATCAGGCTGAAGCTCGAAGACAGAAAGTTAAAGAAGCGAAGAAGCGACGTGAAGAACGTATTTCACAGAAAAAACAGGAATTGCTTCAGTCTTATCAAAGAGAAGATGAAGCAGCAGCACAGAAGAAGTAATTAATTGATTAATTTTTACATCATTTCATATTATTTGTATTGCTAAAACATGCAGATGTTGTGTTTGCGAAATAAAAAATGATAAAATGTTTGTTTTATATTTTCTTTTAAGACCTTTTATGAATTATATTTTTTCTGTTTTAGGAGTAATAATATTAAATTCAGAGGAAGCTATAAAAATTAATATGTTTCAGATGAAAAATGTTTATTGAAAATTAGTGTCCAATTATGATTTTGGGATGTAAATTACCATATCTTTTTACTACACTTTATGGGATAAAAATTATGCATCCCAGCAGCAAATATATTTTTATGTGAACTAATAATTAAAATCATACTTTTATAATATTTTTAAATTGTCATTTTCTGAACATAAGATATCTGAAATATTTAATTAGTATGCAATTAGGTGTATAATGTATTGTAACTTAATTGCATATAACCCTAAACAATAATATTTAAATAAATAATAAGTATAGGTTATTTTTGTTATGATTTTTAACTATTAGAGTCAAACAAAGTTATCTTAACACAACCACCGCCCAGCATGGTCTTGGAATGCTCTTTTTCAGTTTAGCCTCTGAAACCACCACTGTAAGGTATTACTTAGGATGATATGTATGAATGTAAATGAAATGTAGTCTTGAGTTGTCCTGAGACTGTACAAGACTGCATTTCATTCCATTCCTGAGATGTGTGGTTAATTGAAACTCAACCACCAAAGAACACTGGTATCCAACGATCTAGTACTCAAATCTGTATCAATGATCTAGTACTCAAATCTGTATCAACGATCTAGTACTCAAATCTGTATAAAAGTTAACTGCCTTTACTAGGATTTGAACCTTAGAACTATTTACAAGTTTTATCACTAGACCAAGCTGGTGAGTTATGAGTCATGAAATGCTAGTAGATAGGTGGTAGTAAGATTGGGTCTGTAGTGTTTACATATGAACATCGGTGCACTCTATACACATGGATGATGAATGACAACTAGGCCGATTATTGTTTGTTATATTTACAAAATTCTCTTTTTATATATTTTATTTAATCTTTTATTATTAAAACATTTTTAAATTCTCAATTTTATTTTCCAGAAAGAAAAAATCTGGTAATATTGATTCGATAGATTATAAATGGTGATACTGTATTTGTTTTTTAATAAAGTTTTATTTTAGTCAAGTGGCTCAGTGCCATCCATACCATTATCAATTATATTGTCTGTATCATTGTTATCTGATATTTCCAACTCATCGGGACTACTATCACTATCATTAGTCAGTATAATAACATTTTCCGTTTTTCTCTGAATATATTTTTTCAAATTTTAAAGCATGATGGCAACGAATTTCCAGTCTTCAGCTGTTGTTAATTCAGAAAATTTTTGTTTTGCCATTTGCTTAACTTCACCAATATTTTTTGTATTTATTGTAGGTAAAACATTCTCTTAAATCAGCTTGATATCGGGTTAAGTCCAGGATGTGGTGGAAGTCTTTAAAACACTGACTAATATTCCAATATTTTCTCAAAATAAAATTGTTTGTAGTGCACTTTATTTATCTTACATTATTTATCTTGTTTGTAGTGCACTTTATTTATCTTTACATCTGCGACGAGAAGGAATATTTCTAATTGCAATCAATCTAATAGCATTTGCTTTCTAAAATTTGAGTTTGGAACCTGCGTAATTTTTTTATTATAGTAAGATGAATTATCCAAAATTAAAACTGAATGAGGTGGAAAATTTGGAATCAATTTTGTTTTCAGCCATCTTTCATAGTTATCAGCATTCAGGTCATGGTTGTTGTTTCTTACTGATCTGAATATTAAAACATTAGGGACTTCTCCACCTGTCTGAACCATTATTAATGTCCTTTTGATACAGGTTTTTTCTAACCATGAACAGAGTCATCAGTCCAACCAAAGTTTTTGTGTGAGTTAAATAAATGTAGGACTTAACAGAAAAAATAATTTACTCGGCCATCGTTTCTATACATCTATAATTTTGCAAATAATTTGTGTTTTAAACAATTGTTGTGTTTTTCCACTAACAACCTTGTTATCAGCAGTTATTTTCCACCTAAAACCCTTATTCCATAAAATTATTCTTGACATTTCATGCGTAAGTTTGAAATCCAAATCTTTGTTCTGTTTTCAGAACCGCTAACAATTTATTTAATGTCTGTAATTTTGGTATGGTTTTAAAAAATTATATATCATATCCTTAATGGACTTTTTTAAAATCATGATACTAGCTTTTTCCTTCACTTTTTTTATGAGTTTTCCTGGTGTAGTGAAACTTTCATTTTCACCAAATTTATTTTTTAGTTATAATTTTTCACACCATGTGAACGGATATGCCATATAAATCAGCAACACAACCTTGTGTTATTGAATGAATATCTTTATTTTCTTATGAAATTTTTTTGTAGATTTCATTACAATAGATTTAGTCTGGCTTCTTTTAGCCACTCCCCGACCTAATCTACAGTTAGATCCTGATTGTGGCATTATACATTTTGATTCTTTACACAATAATTCCCATGAAATATACCAACTGTGAAAGTAGTATTGAAAAAACTATTTTATACTGTGAAAGTAGTATTGATAAATATTGTTTTAACAAAAGACAGTACTATTTTATTACAATCGAGCAAAATTTTACTAATGGTCGCCTTCCCCCTCCACAAACAGATAAGTTGTTCTACTGTGCTTCGTTGAGTTTATGCTAAAATGACTTAACCCTGCTGTTCTGTTTGGGTCATATTGACCCATAAACATTTTTATTTACTTATAATTTTCCTCTCGTTAATTATAAAGGTTTCTGATTCTATGACTTTGTATCTCCAAATGCAAAATTTACATACAATTTTTTTTTCTTTTTATATTAATATATATTTGTAATTTTTCATCACATATTTGTAGTTTATACTAATGTACTGTTTGGGTCAATATAACCCAATGTAGGCTTTAACAGTTTAATTTGTTATAAAGTTGTTCATTTACGCTCTATTCTGTTGTTTTAGGTAATGATAAGTAAAAGTAATGTTTTATATCTTTATATATGTTTAGTTATA
>JAAAKQ030095646.1:0-23200 GCA_010016005.3 Zanna intricata
CTGGTTTAATTTTTATTTCAAAACGGAGGTTACTTTGTGGACGACCCTTGTATATATAATTAGCAAATATAATTTAAGAACACCAAAAAGGTTTTTCAAATTCATAGATTCATATAAAATACTATATTAAGCTATCGTGCAATTGCACTACACTAACTAATGGGCTGGTCTAGTGGTTAACTCATCATCGCAAATCAGCTGATTTCAAAGTTGAGAGTTCTAAGATACCTTATCTTACCTTACCTAACCAAATAATACTTTATGGTAGTTCCGGAGGCTAAACAGAAAGGAGAGAGAGAGAGGTAATGCACTTAACCATTGTTACGCATAACATCTTGATAGTTTATATTAAAGGTATTCTATTTTGTTGTATTCAAAGGTGATTTTTGTTAATAATAATTATTAGTTCCAACTGAGTAAAGAACATGTTAAATAAAAATTTATTTATTCATATTCTACATAAAAACTTAAAAACATTTTATGATTTATGATTAATTTATGTGACTTTTATTAGATTGTGTTGATTTTATATTATTGTTAGCTTTTGTTTGAAAGTTCTGAACTTAGTCACTTTATTGAAACTAGCTGTACCATGAGTACTTTGTGTATTTCCAAGAATTGTTATTGATTTAAATATATTTTTAATTACAGGAACGGATTAAAAAACATTATCAGGATCTTTGTTTGTTAATTAAACAGCTAAGTGTAAGTATAATCTTAAGATTTAATATTTCACTTTTGGTTTTCCAATTCTTCATCCATTCTATTTCCCTGGTTTTCCTGTGTTGACACTTGTTAATTTTTAATCTACACATACCTCTCCAAAGACTGATTTACACATTTTTGTTTTATTTTATTTGTAAATAAAGAGTATTTATTTACAGTCAAGTGGTTAAGAAGAAGATTAAAGTTAAAACAGAATAAAAATATAGTTTAATAAATTTTAATTAAATTATTTTTTACATTTTTAAGTGGCATTAAGGCATTAATTGCTCTCAGCTGGGATTAAATTTAATTTTAAACTAATTTGTTATTAAATAATGCAATTTTGATCTGTTGTTTACCATTTTATCCCTACTTCACAGTAGCAACTCCCTGTTCCAGTTTTTGTCGAATCACTGTATTTTACAGATTACATGCACACACATCAATCACTTTACTCATTGATACTGATGATATATACTCAAACCATTTCACATACTATTAACACATCTACTGCCAAAATCATTTCCTTACTTGCAAACAAACACTTTTATTCTTAATTATTTTTATGAAATGTACTAGTGCTTGTTAGAAATATATCATCGTAAAGATGTCATCTTAAGATATCATCTTAAAGATATATTCTTTCTCTTTGTAATAGACTTCCATTATTTCACGGTATGTACTAATAACAAATATTAATTGAATGGAACTTAAGAAAAAATATGTTTTACATAATTGAAGAACATCCAAAACTTTTAATTAATTGATATTAAATCTGAAATCATTATATGACTGTAAATTTATATTTATAAAGAAATTATAATAGAAATGTAAATTTACATTTCTATTGCTTATGGTTAAATTTCTACTGTTGAAGTGTTACCTGCTGTTAGCACTTGTCTCTTTTTTATTGTTAATGCATTGTTGGTCATTGACCGAAGAGAGTAGATGTACAATAAAATATGCATGTAAAATTGTAAGTGGTTATTAAATACTCTTTATGAGGGATGCTTAAAAGTTCTCACTCTGTACAAGGATTAAGTGACTCACCACCAGATTTCAATTTAATGGTATTTAATCATATCTGATCTGAAGTGTGTTTCATACTTACTGCATGTGGCGTACATTTGCCTCATCATTTCTTCTTTCAAAAAAAAAAAAAAACATATGTCCTGTCTGATTCTCCTAGTCCGTTGGTACTATCTCCTCCAAAACATTAAAAATTTTCCAAATTCTCATTAAGGTGTTTATAAATAAAAATGATTTTTCACCAGACCATTTCTTTCACTCTTTCCTTTAGATTACTAAGGTTCTAGATTCTTTGTTTTTCATTTTCATGTCTGGTTGTCTTCAATTACTTGATTGTAATACCTAACCATACATTTTGCAAAATAGAATGTTAAAATAGGTTAAGCTCAAGATATAACGGTTTTTTTAATTTTTTTAAATGCTTGTTACTGCTCTTCCTCGGAAAAATTCTTTTAAATTTTGTTGTTTCACTCATTCCTGTTTCATTGTGTTTGTATGGTTGGAATTGAATTATTTCTTGCCATTAAAGTAAGATTAATGGAGTTTAATCATTGACATAGATTCATGCATGTACTAATTCAGCATCCCATTGATGAGTGTATGTTATTTTGTTGCTACTATCACATGTAATAACAAATTTTTATAATCTCTAAACAAATCCGGGTATTCTATTTTTAGATTAATCATAAAGAAACTGAAACCTGAATTTTCAATGTATTTTTTTAAAATTATTTTCATGTAAGCATGTTTTGAAATTACAGAAAATGTAATTAATTAAGTATGCTGTATGCACCACAGTTGCTGTCTCATGATCACCTGACATTTTGCTTTAAATTCCTGCTATTTTAGAAGTATTAGGGTTATCTTTATCTAATAGACACATCGGCCAGCTGTTAGACTTATGCAGATATCAGCTAGAATGGAAGAAGATTCTGTAACTTGGTCCACAGCCTACTCTTTACCAGACAACACCAAGATGCAGTACTGGCTCTTACAAGATCCCAGCATCTTTAATATGGAAGACCCAGCAAGGTCGAATTTACAGCCGCAGAAGGAATAATGAAATATTCATATATAAGGAAGTGGGATGGTTTATATGAGAAATAAAGTAGTTCGCATTCTTATCTATGTTCTTAATTACTCTACCCAAATATGACATGAGTTTTTACTGCATTTATCATGCATGGACTAATACACCCACCACCCTATTCATGAACGCAATATGAGGTTTATGGATATTCTGTAATGTTCCAAGTATGTTTTAGTTCTAATTGAGGGTTCAGAATTTTCTAAAATGTAATACATTGTTTAGCACAATGTGGCATTTTTAATGAATTGAATTATTTTTTTATAATTGTTACATTTTTAAATTTGTTCAATGCCTTACATTAATGAGACTGATCATATCACTTTATGTAGATTTATCAGCACAGAGCTTATTTTTAATTTGATGGTTTTTATTAACCATTTAAAAACAGTATTGCAGACTTTATTACACTACTACTGCCAGAATCATGGAACAGGAGGCTGAAATTATTATCATTGACCTAACAGAAAAACTGATAAGACTGTTTACTATTAATATTTATTGATAATTTATTAAGCACAGAAAGCTTCTTTAATTATGTAGAACATTCTGTAATTATTAATGTTATTAATATTTTTTTTAGAACTGAAAGTTTAGTTATCAGGTTCAGTCAGAGTAACAGTATAATATTATTATTAAAGATTGGAACCTCTAATTTCCAAAATTTTGGAATTAACAAATCTGTTAATTGACATAACAGGAAGTCTAAAATCAATAGACATATTAAAATTATATGGCAGGCAGCCCTAACAACATTATTCATGTTATGAATAATCTGACTTACTTTACTTTAAACTTGTGTACTTGTTTAGTAGATCCATGCCATTTCTGTTCATACAATTTATACAAAGTAATACAACAAATAAATTATTAAGGTTGTTACCAAGGGTTTGGCCACTGGTATTAGAAAAGGATCCATTCATCTTACTCTTTAATAAGTTTTCAGAAAGTACAGCTTGCTCCTTTTATAATAAACTTAATTTAATTTTTTTAATTTTATTATTAGCCTTTAAATTGGATTTTTAATTATTTAAAAATGTTTTACGAACAGAGAAATAAAGAAATCAATTTTTACTCATTAGTAACTTCATTAACAAGATAAACAAGTAATGTAAAATTTTATAAAAATACCAGCATGTGATTTTTTAAAAGTATATAAATATGATAATACAATGAAATCTACTGTTTTAATTAAATGAAGAAAAAATACCATTTAACAGAATGAAACAAATTGAAACATTATAGAAAGAGATGTGTTAACAAACTACATGATTATGTCATGTTGCTGAACTACATTATATTTTGTATTTCAAATGCTAAAATTTAGCCCTAAACAGATTTAATATAAAAACTTAATTTGGAAATATTAGGTAATAATAAAGTAACAAAGATTAGAAGTGATCTCATATGTACGAAGGTGAATCAAATATAAGCATTATTATTTTAAAAATGTATTGATTAATAATATATACAATTCATATCTTCATCATTTCGTTATATAGACTCTTGCACAATCTACACACTCTTGTCAGAGATTTGGAAACTTGAACATTCCTTGTTCATAAAATCTTTTGAGGATGAGTCATCAATCAATTATGTATGCACTCCTCAATATCTTCATTAATTTTGAATCATTTCTCTCCAAGCGATTCTTTCAAGAGCTCAAACAATACAGTCACAGGGGGACAAATATGGATTGTAAGGAGGATGTTTGAGGGTTTTCCAGTGTATTTTTCAATTTATTCCTTGTCAAAATTGCAGTGTGTGGTCTGGCATTGTGATGGAGAAGGATGACATCTCTGATGGGCATACCCTGTCTTTTGTTTTGGTTGACGCTTTTGTTGACTAGCAGCAGGCAATAGTAAGCTGCATTTACCATTCGTTGATTGTGGAGAAAATTAATGAGTAAAACTCCCCTTGTGTCACAAAAATATTTGTAAAAAACTTTTCCGGCTAACAGACGAGTTTTGGCCTTCATTGGGCAGCCCTCATCCTTCCTTTGCCATTTTTGATTCCGGAGTGTAATGATGGACCCATGTCTCATCACATGTGACAGTGTGCCTCACAAAATCGTCCGTTTTTTGCCAAAATCAGTCAGAAGTACCCCAGATCTCCAAGCTGACCTGTTTTTTTTTATTTTTGTTCAACAACCTCAGAACCCATTGACCACCAAATTTTTTAAAGCCGAGATGATTAGTGGTAATGGATTGAGCACTCCCACAGCTTATTCTCACTTCTGATGTGACTTCTTCAACAGTGAACCAGCGATCACCTTTGATAAATTCTCAAATGGTATGGATATTGTCAGGTGTGAGACTTGACCTTGGACGTCGATCATGACTTTCATTTTCAATACTTTCTCACCCGCCCTTAAATTATGTGACTCATATATACACTCTGTTCTGAGACAGTATAATGTCCCCAAACTGTACCTTTAAATGAGTTAAAATTTCCATGCCTTCATTGTTAAAAACTATGATTATCGTTATCCAACAGATGACAGAACCTCTTGCTCACTCTTGGCTGTACTGATGACAGAAGAGAATGGAGGAGCTATCCAAGCTGGTCCCCATCTCTAACACATTGAACATTAATCCCCCCTCCCACTCAGTCTCTAGCTCTGAACTGCTTGCTTTATAGAATAACAAAATTACCGTTTAAATTTGAATTACCCTTGTCACATTTTCTCTGATTAATCTATTGATGCTCCACCTGCTGTCATATTCATGTACGCCTTGTATGTAAAGAGTTAGATTAATTTTTTCAGTTTGCAATAATTTGTTTTCACTGAAAAGAATTAATGAAGATTATTTTTGATTTGTTGATTAGTTTCTGCAGATTTTTAAAACTTTTTGTATTGTGTTCATTCTGTATTCAATTGTGTTCAAGTGTATTGTTTTAACTAATTTTTATTTTTAGCATATCAATATTCACATGGATTGTGGAACAGAAGCACAATTTCTTGCTCTAACACCAAATGAGGTATGTATTTAATTTTTTTAAAGAATTTTAAAAGCTTTCTGAATCATGTTTTTAAATTTATTTTAATGTAATTATTTAACTCATTGCAATTGCAGTTTTAACCTATACCTTTCCATATGAAAGGCAAAAAATCCTTCCACAGAGATCAGTTGTGTTTGACACATTTCCAGTGTTAGAATTTTTTGGGCTGACGGTAATACCTCAGTATCTGACATATTAGTCCGATACTATAATAGTATCTGATATTAAAACATCTATATTTTTACATTCAGCATTACATTTTTCTCTGTTGAGAGTAACATACTTATTCATAATATTTTTTAATTTTGTATTAATTTTAAAGAAATTAATTTGATTTTCTTCAAATTAATCTTTCATGAACAATATTTATCTCCTTATTTCTTGAATATTAAATTTTGGTAGTTAATAAAATTATTTTTTTTTTTAATCTGAAGTTACGTAAATGATTTAATATCACTTATACAGTAATTCTAATGGGTATTTTTAAGAACTTAGTTATATGACATCAGATTTCTATGTGTATGGTTTTTTCCAACCATTATGTTTTATTTGATATGAATATATATTTTTAGAGGCTTCACATAAGGAGTTTATAGATATAATAGATGATTAATATGTTTATTTATTTTTAGAGATCTGCACTTCAGTGTAGAATTGTAAGACATGCTTTAGGAGCGTACCATTCGCAGCTAACAAGTGATGATATGCATATGGAATTAAAAACATGCCTTGGTATAGAAGTTCAAAAATTAGCTGATCTTCTTGATACGACTTCAGATGGAGATAAACTTGCGACAATTGTTACTCAGGTAACTTGTATGTTTTTTTTTCTTTAAAGTTTTCACAATATCTTTTATGTTAACATGGGACTAACAAAATTGATTTGACTGTTACTTTCTGCCCTTCCTAGCATTGTCTAACATTCTTAATGATTTAATAATTTGTATATCTGTAACATTGTTTATTTACTGTTTTGTAAGAACTTACGGATATTTTCTTTTATAGATGACATCATTGCTTGAACATCAAGCAGACTTAGGGCAGCAATTGAAAGAACTTTCATTAAGTGAGGAACCATTAGCGTGCCATGAACTTTGTGAAGTTGTTATGCGTCGTATAAGAGGACTTGAAATGCTTGTGCGTAGAAATGCTCGGGAATTAGCAGAAATGAGAAAAAGGACGGCACAATGATTTTTAAATGTTATTTTATTAATTTTTTTTTTTTAATTTTAATTTTACTCAGTGATATTTTTTATAAATCAATTAAAATGCTTAATTTTTACATATTTTTTGTTATGTTCTCTTTTTTCTTTTTAATTCTGTGTCTATACATTCTTTTTAACATTATATAACAGTTATTAATAATTCAGGTTGTGGAGAATTAAAGACTGGCTCATGATTCTATAGCTTTAACTTGAAAAATAAACATTTGATTATCCACGGTAGAGATCATTCAACAAGTAAATGTGTGCCTTCCTGTAAATTAGGAAAGCAAAACTGTGATTTATTTTAGTGTAAGGTGAATTAATAATCTATTTGGTGTAAAATTTCTCGTTCTTAATCTGAAATAATTATTGATGAACTTAGAATTATTATGTAACTTACATATAGCAATTTTTTAAAAATCTGTGATTATTTGTTTTTTGTCTGTTGAAATGATACAGAATTTAACATTTTTATTTGTTACACATCTTAAAAGTAAATCTTTTACGGAATTGTTAGTTATAATTAAATTTTCATATTCAATTTTAATATTTAATTGATATAAAGTGTTAATTTTTATATATTTCCAACTGTAATTTTCTAGAAATAATTTTATTAATAATATGAACCGAGTTATTATTTATTTTCTTAACATTCTGAGTTATCAGGTTATTTTCTGATAACACGTATACAAATGAGGTTTTAAGAAAATTTGTTTACCAGGAGAGAGTGTCATTATAATATGTTTATCGGTTTGAAGAAATACATACCGGTATTTCATTAAATTGAAGACTCACCAGAAGCAAATTTATTGTCTTTTTTGTATATTGGAGTATTAAAACTTTGGCATTGTGTATCTAATAAGTAACAATAAAATAATCTACGTGCTGAGAGAATTTTAGCCGTACAAGATAGACGCAATTATGTAAAAAATTAAGTTCTGCTACATGTGGCTTAGTATATTACACATAGTATATAAAGTATTATGAGGATGAACATTTTCTCCCATGTCTTTCTGTTGTTTTTAATAATTTTCAACAAATTTTCTAAATAAAATATTATTTTCTTTAAATTTTTTCCTTCAGCTTGTCATTTTACTCAGTTTTGTTAATTTTAACCTCACATCACTGATTTCTAAATTTTAAAAACCTAGAAAGATTTATACGATGCCACTACATCTTCAAAAGTTGGGAGTGAAACTAAATTAAATAAATATAAGATTCACGGGTTTTTGCAGATGTTGTTGTTTGGTAATCACAATTATCATGATATTTTTGAAATCGTGTTAAATGGTAAATAAAACTTGATTCATATTTAACTATAGTTAAAAAAAAAAAGTTATATTAGATTTACAATTTTTTTTTTATACAAGTAAAAATATGTGCAAGTGCACATATTCAATATAGTGGAAGTGCAGCAGTATTGGATGCATTGAAATCAATAACTTTCAATATACAGTGATAAAAGATGTTAACTTAAGAAATGATCTACAAACAATGTGCATAATTTTATCTAACCTTGCTTTCAATCTTTATTAGTATTTATTCACCAAAAATTTCATTTATGAACATTTAAAGAACACACTAGCATTTATATAATTTTAATTACATTTAAGGGACCTGTTCTTTATTAGTACATGTGAAGAAATTTGTGGATTTGTATGGAAGTTGGAGAAATTCAGTTTTTTAATCACCTCTCTCATTGCCATGCTAAAAGTAGAATTCACTGTTTCATGTTCATTATTAATATGTTTTTGTTGAACTGTCATTGTAATTTAATGATATTATTTTTAGAACTTATATATATAATAAAATATTATAATTATTATTTTGTAATTTTACGGTTTTTATCATTCCGTGTTATTATTTTTTTAATTTTATTATTTTATCATTCATTCTAAATTTGTTTATTGAGTAGAAGTATTTTTGCTATGTACTTATGTTAATTAAAAATCAAATGATAAAATTTTTAAATTTTATTTTATTTTAATTAAATACATATCACATTTTAGCTATTGATATCCATATTAGTTGAAAGTGTATTTTTTCACATGAGAATAAAAGCGCAATTAAACTTAGAATATTTATAATAAAATTAATTTTGTTTATTAATGAAAAAGAATTTTATTGATTTAATTAACACATTCACTGTGATATTTTAATGCACTTTTGTAGTGAAAGTTGTATTTTAATTAAATGGTTTTAGAGTTTTGTACAAATATTTCAGAAAGTAACTTTAAAATAGATAACATTTTTCCAGAATTTTTCTGTATCTTTTAAAGATATCCTAAAATTAAATTCTTGCTATTTTTATAAATAAAAAATTATTAATTTATCTTTACTTTCTTCACTCTAATTTGAAATTAAAATTGGTAATTATATTGATTATAAGAATTGTATAAATTTAATAAAAATAATTAGTGTTCATCAGTAGTGTTTTGCATGAACATTTATAAAAGCTAAAACTTAAGTAAATTTGTAAAAATTAATATTAAAAGAAAATTAAAAAGTAAGTCTCTTTATTCCTTATAACATAGAATAATGACAATGAGATGAGCAGCAATGCTCTATCTCTTGATATTCGAGAGAAATAAAACTTAAAAATGATATGAAAGAATGTCAATCTCAGTGAATGTGTTAATGTTTGGATTTATAAAAGAATAAATAGATCAAAGAAATAGTGATGAAAAATTAATGTAATTAAATAATTTCCTAATTTAAACCCTTTTGCTGCTATTTATTTTTTGCAAATAGAGTTGTGATTGTCCTGAAAGAAACAATTTTTACGTGCAACCATTTTTTCTCAAGTCACAATGAACTTTTTAACTACACTGAGATTTATAAGGTAATTTTGTACAGAACAGTCTGATTTAGTATATTGCATAAAATAATTTAGATATTATTAATGTTAAAATAAATGGTAATTGATAAAAAAAAATTCTGGATCATTTTTTTGTTTCAAATCAAATAAGATATTAAAAAAAAAAAATTCATCAAATACACAAAGAAACGTTGTTGCCACAGATTCTGTAAATAGAATATTAGTAATGTATTTAGATAATGAAAATTTAATATATCTACCAAATAGCAGTTCAAGCAAACAAGAATGTGTAAATAACTCTAAAAATTACCAAATCTATCGATTCCTTTTTTAATTTCTATTGGCTCATGTTGCAGATTACACAATCAAACTATTTCATTCTTGGTTTTCTTCTTGACTTCTAGACCATTTTTCCTGTTCACTGAAGCATATGGTTAATATGTTTACTATATATAGGGACAAAATAAGTATATGATTTACATTTCATGGTACGTCTTTATCCCATATTAAACTTCCAACACTTTGATAAAATCCTTCTGTAATAAGCATACACTCCCATTTGATCTTTCCAACTGTGGTATTTTGTACCTTAAATACCTAAAACTAAACAATTTCTGCTGTTTTTCTTTATATTTAAAAACTTCCTGTTCCAGTTTCAGTAATTTCTTGCTTGTCACTGTCAACATTTTACTTTGTGTTTATTTTCATCATTCCACTTTAAAATTGTCCCATCTACTAGTATGATTTTAGATTGCATCTTCTTTTTTCTACAAAGTAACAGTGTCATTAGCAAATAACTTTGCTCTTTTTGGTTCTATATTTTTTTCTTTACCTCCTTATGGATCACATCCATAACAATATAATAAACGATGAATAGAAAACGTTCAGTCTTTCCTACTGAGGTTCTCTTATTATGTTAAGAATAATGAAGTAAATAATACATTCAGTCCTAGATTTTAAATAAAAAAATAAAATAAAAATGGAATAAAGTTTTATTACTAGATCATTAAAAGTGTATTGGGACAATAGAAGTATACAGATGTAATCATTAAATGAATTAAAGATGTAATAAAAAAACAAATTGTGAACTACCAATGAATTATATTATCGTACTAAGAGTGATGAAATTTTATCTTTCCTTGGATCTTGCAAGATATCTATCAAAAATTTGTCAGAAATTTATAAAATTAACCAAGTTAATGTTAGTTTATGTGACTGAAGTGAACAAAATTTAACAGAAAAATAGGTAACTAAAATATCTGTTTATCCAAAAATTTAAATTGTGTGTATTTTAATGATTTGAAATAATTCTTATTAGATCTCTTCAGTGGAGATATTTTTCTATCAAAAACATTTTTTAACTTTATTCCATATATTTTAAAGTAAAATGTATTTATTTATGATACTAAAAATATATATATTTTTTTAATAGTATTAAGTAATGATATTCTTTTTAAATATTATTTTAGGTGGGAAGAAAAAATAATTTTATATCATGAAATTAGAAAATATTTTTGAAAAACAGAGAAACAGTACTTTTATATACTTTAAAGAAAAACAGAGTTTTTACTTAAAATGACATTTCAAAGAATTTAAAAATATAGTAAGTTTGTTTGCTAACAGATATGAGCTAAACAATTTCAGCTCTTTTTTAATAGTAAAGAATTATTATTATTACAAATAGGAATGAGAAAGAATTATTAAACATGTTTTTACTATCAAATTTATTAATTGTATATTTAAATTGTATTTTTAGATATGGTAAACAATTTTTAATACGTAAAAGAATGTCTGAATGTTATTTTCTCTCAAAAGAAAAGATTCAAAACTTATATTAGGTTCTATCAATCAACTTTTTTGCAGTTGTTTAAACTAAAGTAGAAAAATATTGCTACACTTATGTGAATTCTTTATGGGTCCATATTTTGTAAATTCATTTGTGAAAGATTTCTCTTTCATGTGGCCATAATTTTTATTACTTTAATTAACTATAATAATTTATCAAATTGTATTCTATATTTTTGTTATTTTTTTTTTGAAGATTTCAGTTTTAAGTTGTGAGTAGACAGCTTGTGTATATGCTTGGGATCATAAAAGGTCAATTGTGTTTTATGATAGTGTTATAAATGCTGTGATGTAATGACAGAAATTTCTAATAAAAAACAAATTTGGTACAGTCATACAATCATTTAAAGTTGTAGCAATAGTACTTTAAAAACAATAATTAAGGACATAACACTAAAAAGGGCATATGAATCAAAAAGGCCTTTCAAGAAAAATTAATTTTAAGTTTTTAAAAGCTTGTAATAAATTTAATTTTGATTGAGTAAGTTATATATTTAATACATTTGTAAGGTTCAAAATAAACAATATAATACAATTATAAAATATAAGGTAAAACAGCAAAAAGTATCAGAAAAACTATCAACAAAATAATAACAGCAATATCATTCATACACTCTTTGTAACGTGAACACCATGTTTTACATTTTTAAAGTGAAATAATGAGAATTTCAGAAAAATCTTGGTAATATAAAATGTAATTAGTGACACAGAAAATATTACATTATTAAAAATTATATTATTAGTAATTGCACTAGTCTGTCGCTATTTACAACAGATTCAAATCACTCCTTAGCTTCTTCACTCATAAAATCATATAAATCTTGTGTATATATTAAACTTTAGTGGAACTTCTTTCATTTATCCAGGTCTTTTTTACTTCAGAAGACTGACATGTTTCTTCCAGTAAGTAAATGGAATAAAACCGGAATAGTATTATTTTGAAGCACTGAATGTACTAAAAGGTTCACATAGTATCCATTGATACTTCTGTACTTGAAAATTACATACTTTAGCAAAATGTTTCTTAAGAAAGTAATGAAGCGGGTGTGCGACCATTTTAAAAAAAAATAGATCTGTCTGATAACACTGTAAAGCCTCAGGGTTTACACAGCACATAACTATTATTTCAAGGTACTTCTTTGCTGTATGAATGCACGAAAGTATCTTCAACTTCATTGAATAAAGGCCAAAATTGCTGTCACATTGAGAATAATTATGGCCGTGTATGGAAAACATGTGTAATATTGATAATTGTAAACCTTTAAAAAAACAAAGAGCAAAACGAGAGAAATTTGAAATTTTGTTCTGACCCCCAGCTGAGTCAGAAAAAAGTACAATATTTTAAAATGATTTAGACTTCATCAATTCAATCAGTATTTGATGCGCAAAAGAAATGACACTATTAGGATAATTTTTACCTTTAGTCTCAAGGAAAGTGTATATAAAACTTTTTGAATTTTCACTGTGAATGTGCACATTAAAAACACAAAACAACAATAATTGGTTTTAGAATTGAGCTCTGCAGTTAACCTTTGGAAACGGTAAATTTTATGCGAAATGCGAATTCAATACATTTTAAATCTGATCTTCTTGTTTTGCTTAATTTTTTCTTAAGTTTATGATATGCATTAACACATGTTAAAGTTACGTGTTTAACTCGTAAGATACGTGTTAAAGTTTATGATAAGCTTTGACATGTATTTGGTGCAAAATGTATTTAATTCTATGTGGATCATATTTATCAACCTGAAGTATAATCTCAGATTTACATTAGTAATCACAAACATCAGTGGCTTATGAAACTAGGTGCAGGGCTCTATAAAAACATATGATATCTGTTGTATGTATTATTAACATTAGTCTCTGTCTTTGCTTTATAATAGTCTTGAAATGAAATATACAGGGACTTAAATGTTACATTTAGATTATCAAAATACATCAACCCTGACTTTGCCCGAGAATAGTGTGACTCAGAATGTGGTATGCTTTTCACATGTTTCTAAGCTAGCACCCAGACTCTGGAGTCAATAATGCAAGGTCAGGTTGAATGTTTGTTCATTTTGTCATCAAACGATTTTCCTGTTAACAGTAAATTTGAACAGTGTGCAAACGTTTTTCTGATATCTGTAATATCCTTAAAAGAAAATTATGATGCACATTACTTTTATGCCCATCGCTTGCAGGCACTAAGTATTTCTATATGTTTACAGTTTTGTTTAAAGGTTCTGTTGATACAGATTTTATGTTATGTTTAATCAGACTACCTGCCAAGAATAAATCTTGTTTGGCTTTGATGCCTCCATCCCAAAATTGTTTGAGCAAACATTTTTGACCCATCATTAAAAATAGTTTGGGGAAAAATGTTACACAACACTTTTGAACTGGTTTAAATGTCTTACTTGCATGATGCATTGATGCTTGCATGATGATTAACAGTTGCATAAGATTCACCTTTATTTCTATTCACTTTCCTTTCTTCTGTTTTCCATTTGATTTATTCACAGATTTTTTCCTACCCTTGTCCCTGTTATTTTCTATTGTTTAACAATCCTTTCTAGCAGACTAATATCATTAGTAAACAGCTCACAAAATTTGCAACAACATAAAGCTTACAGTTGTGTAGGTTATAACAATCTCATTTTCCATAGAGGTTATGAAAAAGTGATCATCACAAAAAGGGCATATGACATCATGTTCTTTCAAAGTTTTTACTGATGTCTGTTCTTAAAATGTTAAAATGATAATCTGTAGTAATATTTTATAAAAAGTGTAGATTCAGAAAATAAAATCAAATCAAAAAGGGCGTAGAACACCATACGTCCTTCTTAGTGTGACGTCTTCAGTTATTGAGTTACAATAAATGATTATTTATAGTTAAAAGCCATCTTTGGGAAATTATCTTTATACTTTATTTCAATCAATATATCACCTTATTTTAGGAATACTTTCTTTATATGCAAGAAATATATTTTTAATATATTGTAAATTTTATATACAGTCTTTTCAAATTTAGTTAAACTCATTCAGTTTCAAACAAATTATCATCTTTAGTAATGCTAGTACATTAGATTGTGGTTTTGGTAGATCTTTTTGTACATCTGGGTAACATCGGTTATCCAGATGTTTATTGTTCATGTAACTTTAATGACAATCAGTTGTATATGTAATGTTTTTTGCACAAACTTTTGTATTCCATATTCTATTGTATTCTTAATATTATTTTTATTCAGAAAGTAATAAAAATGTATCTGTACTTAAACTTTTTTAAATATATTGTAAAATTCTATAAAAAGAAATTTTATATTAATGTATGTGATAAAATTTTCAAGAAGTTATTTTATGTATGAGGTTTGAGACTATTGGTTAAACCTGATTTTTTAGTGTAGATTTTTATTGCTTACACTGTTTATAATTTTTCCAAATAATTGCATTTGAAGGTTCATTGCTACTTCTAGATTATTTTTAATGACGTCTAAAAATAATTTTATAGTTCTGCTTAGATTAAAATTTTTTAGAAATAATTTTTATTTCATAATTGTAGTTTTGAGAAAGTAAATATATATATATTTTATTGATACATTTTTGTAATGTATAACAAACATAACTTCATAGATATATTCAAATGAAATTTCTTCCTTTCATTTTTGTGTTAGAAGCCTATTTTACTTTTTCAGATTGCAGTAGAGTTAATTTAATAAATAGCCATCATACCTTATATCAGTTTTAATATACTATTATGAAAATTAAAAAATAAAAGTTATTGATTAACTGTTTATTGTAAGTCTGAAGTATTATTTTAATGATATAAAATTTTACTTTGTTGATTAATCATTGTTTCATTACATTTAAAACAATCTTTTCAGGTATTTTAAAACATTAAATTCTTTAATGAAACTTCAATCTTATCTACAACTTAGGTTGATTTTAACAACGGTCTTTTTAAACATTGTAAAATAAAGTTGACTGTTTTCTCTTTGTCTAAAAAGGTACTGTAATGTAGTTTAGTTCATTTACAGAAATAAATTGTAGAATTATTAATGCAGAATTGGCCATACACCAAAATTATTGTATTAAGTATAAGAGAAATGTATTTTTCTAACAATAAAGTAAATGTATGTATGTGTACTGTTATTTTTTACCTTTTTCCAAATTTAAAAAATTTGGAAGTGAATCGCAGTATGCTTAATATTCATTGAACTTATATGCAAATAAAGTTTTTAATATTGAGTTAAAACTTATCTATTACCTGTGATATTAATTATACCAAATCTGATTTATTTCTTTATTTATTTTTACAGTATGATTTTGCTAAGTAATATCATTTGAAGTCTTTAATTGTAAATTTTAGGAAGATAAAGAGCACTTTATTTTTATCTAATAAGTCTTAGCCACTAGTTTTGCATCTTTTTACTTGAGTTCCAGTAAACTAGTAGACGCCTTCCCATCCAGTACAGAAAAGACACCTTATGCTGCATGGAGCAAGGTGACTAACATATTTTACAGCGCTGTCAATGCTTTTCTGCAATAGCACCTTTATGAATCTTCTTCTAAAAGTGAATTTAATCATCTTTTAGTAATTCTGGCCATTTTTAGCATATTTCAAATACCTAGGTTTCAATTACTAATTGAGATGGAAATATGTTATTTTAAATCAATTGAAAAGTAGTGTGTTTTCTTTAAATTCATTTACATAACTTGTAGCATTTGAGCAATTTTTTTTTAAATTCAAAATTAACATCAGTTTTTCTTATAAGACTATTGAAAATTACCAATGTTACATAAAAATTTATTTAAATATCTACTTATTTATATAAAAAGTAATTGTATTGAAATTATTTTTTTATTAGGGTTTTTTTTTAGTAATATGTGTAAAGCTTTTTTTAAAGAAGCTGAGTGAATTTTTCTGTTTAAGGAAGAAATACTACTGATTGTGTTTACTTAATTTTTCAAAGAATTCTTAAAAATATTATACTTAAATTTTTTGTGGTGTAGGCTGGTTTTGCATGGGATATTTTATAGTTACATTTTAATAAAATACAATTTTGACAAAACATTAAAAACAAATTTTATCACTTATATTTTGGATTTTATAAGTGTAGTTTCTGAGCTAGGACTGTAAATACATGGTTTATTAAAAGTTTGTTTTTTAAATTATAAATTTTCAGAGTGATAGGTGTAAATCACTTAAAGCATTTATGATAATGAATTAAAAATAAGGACCAATAGTAGCAGAGGACCAAATGTAGTTATTTTTTATATAATAATTAGTTAAATTAAAATAATTAATTTAACTATTTTTTTTTTTAATTTTCTTTATTTTTATTAAGTAAAAATCTAACTAAATAAATAATTTTTTCATCCTTTTGACTAATTAGGTTTTTTGAATATTTTCTATTTTCAACACTGTATATTAACTTTTTATTTGTCACTTCTTTTGCTTTAATAGTTTCTAAGGAAGATTTAAAAATTTTATTCTTATTTAGCTTGTTCCACAAAATACCTGCTCTCCCAACATTCTAGAGAAGGATCTTTTACAAGCGTGTTTAATGGAGGGCATATATCCAAGGGCAAAGTCAGTTTTAATTGACCAATATTATTAAATTTTTATCTGCTAATAAGTTGAACATTTTCTCTTGTCCTAATTTTACTATAATAATCCAAATTGTGTTTCAGATACTTAGAATTACTGAGAATATTATAAATTGAATAAAAATAATGTATTTTTATGTATGATAGAATCTCGATCATTTAGTTTAAAGTGGATGTAGGATAATATGAATCGATTCAGATGCTGACAGGCATATAAATTGAATAATAAGTTAAACTTTGGTCAGTTGAATGATATTTTATTGTTCTTGACTGAGAATTTTTGTAAAAAACATGTTTAAATTAAAATTTCATAATATGCCTTTTTATTGAATCTGGATAAAAAAAGTCTATTATTAAAAGTTGAAATACCTATTTTTTTATTTGAAAGACAAACTACACAAGGGATAATTTGTTACATTAAATGCATATAATCACGAATATTAAACGATATTCTGTATACTGTGTTAATTGCTAAACAACTTACACAGTACACAATGTTCATAAAGTAGCGTTGCTAAAAATATATATTTTTTTTCTTTTTTTTTTTTAAATATGTAAATATGTTTGTCCTTTCATTGGATCTTGTTTTCCAAAATATCTCTTACCTCTGTACATTTATTAGATCAATTCATTGCTACATCAACAATCATCATCTTATTTTTTTCTAAATTACTACAAAAATTTTTTTTCTGATCATTCAGTTTTTGTAAGTATTAAAACCACACATGAAAAAGATAATTTTGGAAATGACTATCATTTTTTAAAATTTGTGCAGTTAGAACTTCAATATCATAATTTTTTTTTATGTGTGAAACCCTTTTTAATTATGTGTACATGATTTTGTGGTGCAACCACTACAACAGTGGTGCAACGGGCTGCTGCATACAGCAGCCTGTTGCACCACTAAGAATATTAAATCAATAGCAGCCTGTTGTACCACTGTTGGTACATTCTTTGCCAATAGCAGCTAAAATAAAAACGTGAGCCCATACAACAAACAAACAAACCCACATACTATGAGAGTGATACACCTTATGCTCAATAAAATATTAACTATTAATATTTTAATTTCCAAATATTTTTTTACTTGTATTATTTTAATTGATATTATTATTATTATTATATATATATATATACTTTAAGTGTGGATGGGAATATTAAAATTTAATTTTTTTGTATAAGATTTAGAAATGTTATAAATTTAATTTTGATTAATTGTGCTATTAATTCTTTTATTTCTGTTTTTTAATCTACTTATTAAAATTGAATGATATTTATTTATTCATATCAAATTAAATTAACTTCTTTTTCATAACATTTTTTATAATAGTTTGTAGTTTTATATATGCAGTTATTTTATAAATAGAGTTATTAACCAATATTTTTTTCTGTTTAAAATCAACTCCAACTATTTCTTTTATGTTTTCTCATCATATTTTTATTCATTATTTTATGCAATCCAAATTGAATTTATATTGTTTAATACAGTTGTTCGTATCTTTTAATTGATAATACTGGGTCACATCAAATAGTTTCATTGTGTCAAATTATCCTAATTTTATTTTAATAATTAGATTTGCAATTTAGCTGAACCTGTAGCATTAATTGAACCCCAATGATTGAACTAGATCAGATTTTAAATGTAACTACATCCTTAATTGATTTTGAACGTATAACATGTAGAATTAAAGAGTAGTCATTACTGCAGCTGGTACTTTCCATTAACCCATCACAGTGAATTTTATATATATGTATTTATACATATACACCTTTTTTTTTTTTTTTTTTGATGTTTCTTGGTTCTGTTTACTCATTTATACCGTTTGTCAGTTGTTCATACTGGAAATCTTACTAACTGTTTCATTTAACTTAAATCATCCTACAAAATTATATTGTATTCTTGAATTTTTAGAATAATTATTAAAATTTATCAGACAAAATATAAACATTATGTCAAATACAGACGTACTGATAAAAATATACATTTATTATTTTATTTGATATATTTACTAGCTAAAAGCAATTATTGTTAATCTTGTTCTTTACCTTTATTTTATTTTCAATAATAACATGGAGGGCCACCTTAAAATTTATGATCATCCACTAAAATGAACATTTTTTAATGATGTTCACATAAAATATATGAGTTATTGTGAAATGTTTCAGTCATCTATTACAAGCTTTGTAATAATACCATGTGGAAACATTTTTCGATTGTCTGGTTTGTAGAATTTCTGACCTGATCTATCTCACCATAAAGTTTTTAAAGTCTTGCTATTTTTTTTTTTTTTTATTCCTCTTAAGTAAGAATTTTAGTCTATTTATTTATAATTTTTACAAATTAAATCTATTTAAAAATAATAAAAAACTATGAAGAGTTTATTGCTATTTTATAGTAAAGTATTTTTGGTTTTAAGTTTTTAATCTGATTTTTTATTATTGTGGTTAGGATAATAATATTGTTATGTATAAAAACCATATTTGTCACATACATTTAAGTATTTAAAAAAAAATTTTGATTTAGATTGTTTAGCATTTTTAATTTTAACAACAGTTAGAATTTTATAACATTCCTGATACTTCTAATATAAGTATTGTTGGATTTATATGTGTTTATTCTTTATAGAATTATTGTACTTAATATTTTTTGTAACCATTTTTAAAACCGTTCATTTTAATTTATTAAATTCTTTTCTTATATATTTATAGATCTCTTTATAATTCAGCAGTACTAATTTATTTTATTTTTGTAATATAAATGAAGTATTATTTAAACTTTTTAATTGAAGATATTATATATTAATGATAGTTGTGCATGATTAACTATTTTGTATACATATCATGGAAGAGTAGTATATAACAGTGTGTGTTAAGTTGTTTGGTAGAGAGCAACCAAGTTCCATTTTGTGCACAATAAGCCTTGAAATTAGTTTTAATGCGTTTCCTTTCTGTATAATAATATTTTTTTTTTTTTATAAAATTAAGTAATATTAAAATAACAAGGTTCATCTTACTTCTAACTGAAATAATAATGCATAAAAAAATTAAACTAAATATTTCTTAACATGTAGATGATGTGAAAAGTAATGTAATGAAGATTTATTTATGTTTCATAATTAATTTTTAAAGATTTTGTTAGAATATTTTCATTAAAAGACACAATTTTAGTATGATTTAAAGTGCTAATAATTTATCAGGTCTATTGTTAAGAATACATGAAGTCAAGCAGAACTATCTTTTGATTTTGTTGTTTAATAAAATCATCACTTACACTTCGCGACACAATTTTACAGTCAGATTGGAGGAACGTGCAGACTACACATAAGATGTCTTGTGTAATAGTAAAAAAAGTTGTCATGAAAACATTTTTCTGTGGATTTTCATGATCCTCTTTGCTATATTAGCATATCAGATATCTATGCTTGCTGATTTTTTTACTAAGGAAGTTGCTAACATCACATACTGATACGAAGGAAACTTTTCCAAAACTGTGGATCTGTTTGTAATGCTTTATAATTCATAATAAAATATTAATTCTTTGGCTATAAAGAGGTTAGGTGTGAGGTGTCAAGGATTGTTTCTATTCACAACAAAAAATGTTACTTTTTAACATAGCCTGACAAATAAAAGTGAGTTTCATCACGTGAGAGTTTAACATTGTTAGAAAATTTGAAAGTCAGTCTAGTCTGTCAAAATGTACTGTAGTTGATCTAGTCATTGAATAGGGACTGTATATAATGTTTTTCATTCTCTGTTTATATATTTCAGTAACTGAAGCATTCTTTGTGGCTAAACTTCATGAAGTACAGCTAAGAGTCTGATTTGTTACAATGATATGTGGTGTTAGAACACTCTGAGGTCTACTGTGCAATTTCCTTTCTAAAGCTGAATTGATAGCAATAAAATGTTTAATCTGTAGCAATATGATCATCCTGTTTGGGACTCTTAATTTTATAAAGACTGAAGCATATACAATATAATTGCTGTGTTGCAGAGATAAAGTTAGTATTGTTTAAATAATTTTTATTTTTAGTATAACTAACATTTTAATGAGATGAATGAAGTAATAGGTGAAAAAATGCCATGATAAAGAAAAAGTTTCAATCACAAAATTATGAATTTTATCATTCCATGATGTACTGTTATCATTAAGGTATGTTATTTAGTGATATAACTCCCAATCATCTATGCATGGCACTTCACCATCAGTGGCAGCAAATCTGGTTGTTACTACTATTGAGTTTAATATAATTGTTTTTCTTCATTACATTACATTCTGCATTATTTAAATTAAAAATATTTGTGCATTTATTGCATTTAAATGTGCCTCGTATAAAATATATACATATTTTAAGAAACTTCAAAAAACATATTTTAAATGCATTCTTGTAAAACGTGGAGCAAATTAATCAATGAAGAAAAAAATAAATATGCCAACATAATTATAGTATTTTTATACATGTATTATTATTATTATTTTTAATTGTATTTATACATTACATTGTATATAATATAAATATTTATATATTGTATTAAACAATAAAATATATATTCTTTGTTAAGCATTTTTAAAGTTAATAATGTACATTGTTTTATAAAAATATTACTAAGTAATTTATTATGTTTTACTAAATTCTAATTAAGTATTAATTTATTCTTGTTTGCACATTAAGAAAATGTTATACAGAACTCCTAAACTACTAATCGAACAGATTTGAAAAATATTTCATGAAAAAATTAATAAAAAACTACTTAAAATTAAGATATTTTTTCATCAAGTAAAAGAAATTCAAAAAATATATAATTTTTGTAATTTTCATATAACAAGTAGCTTTGTTATTGTCTCCTTGAGAATGCTTGCATTGGATTAGTTTGTGTGAAATCCATTTTTTTTCTAGCGAACTTTCTGCAGGTAGTTTTGCACATTTTTTCTTATTTTATTTTTTTTTTGTATGTATAGTAAATTTAAGGAGTTCTAAGGTTCAAATCCTAGTAAAGGTAGTTATTTTTATATGGATTTGAATTCTAGATCGTGGATACCAGTGTTCTTTCGTGGTTGGGTTTCAATTAACCACACTTCACAGGAGTGGTCAACCTGAGATTGTACAAGACTACACTTCATTCCAATTCATACATATCAACCTCATTCATCCTCTGAAGTAATACCTTACGGTAGTTCCGGAGGCTAAACAGATAGAGAGGTGTGGTAAAAATACTTTCAAATGATGTATTAAGAAAAAATTAATATGGCTACCATTTCCTTTATGGTATATTCTTGTGCAGTGATTCACTATCCCCAGTATTTCTTACTTTTCTTGAATTTCCTGACAAAATCCTGTTTTTTTTTATAGTCATACCAAAAACTCAAGAAACTCAAGCTGGCCTTCCTGTTTGATATAAAAAATACAAGCTTAGGTGTCATCTTCATTAAAAGAAAAAGGTTGTTCCACCATCACAACAGGATTGGTGCTCATCTACCAATCCTGTTGGTTACAACCAAAATAAAACTCACATTTCAGTTGTGTTATGAATGAGCTCCTAATGATGGAACATCTTGATGGAGCTTCTAA
Organism: Zanna intricata; assembly: GCA_010016005.3. Lineage (NCBI taxonomy): Eukaryota > Metazoa > Arthropoda > Insecta > Hemiptera > Fulgoridae > Zanna > Zanna intricata. The sequence goes on from JAAAKQ030095646.1 coordinate 22,852, forward strand.
TTTTCCTTTACCACAGTAATTTGTAAATAATTTGGATCCCTTCAACATTCCTGGTTATTAGACAGTGGGCATCAAAATTTATTTTCCAATTCCCTCCAATATTTAAGTAACCCAACCCCTTTGTTACTGTTAACTCAGGTAATTTCTCGGTTAACCTATGATTTTTGAGACTTTTAAAACATATTAACGTGTAATTCTAAGAAAAAAATAGCAATAACTGCACACCCATTTCAAAATTTCTGTGTCACATTTAAAACTTATTTATTTAAATTTTCTGACTTTTTACGCAGGCATAAAAAATTATAATTTTTAACAGCATACAAATATTTCTCTCGCATTCCATTCAAAT
>JAAAKQ030095658.1:0-14556 GCA_010016005.3 Zanna intricata
TATATATATATATATATTACAAACTTTTGAAAGTAATTAATGTAAAGTAGAGCTGGGTTATCCAGAACGGCTGTGTAATTAGGACATGATTCCAAATAAAATACAGTTTAATACATTTCGATTGTTTTTATTAATAGTAGTTGTAAATTATATCTATTACGACAATTGTAGCTTTTACCCTTTATGCCATTTTTTTGAAATACTTTTATGATTTTAATTTGCAGTATATATAATTTATACTATTTTACTGATAGTCATAATTGAGGAGAACCCATGGAACCTATTAGAACCAATTGAGAAGAGGTTTACTTTTGTTTACTGTATTAATAAAAAATAGTGATTTTTTTTACAAAATTCTGTTATTGAACTAATTTAAAATGCAAGGGAAATAGTATGTTACTGTTATAGAATATTATTTCTAAGGATAATAAAAAGTTGCGTTTGGAATTGGAAATTTTCAGGATTGGTACCAAGAAAATGTAATCTTTTTCTAATAAAATAGATTTTATAAAGATAAAATTGCTGGTTATGTATTTGTTGGCTGAAGGAGACATGATGTATAGAGAGTGAAGCGAGTTTATTCATCTATTGGAAAATATTGACGATCTCTTTCTAAGTAAAATAAGTAATTATAAATAAAAATCGTAATCTTCAACTATTTTGAACACGTTTAAACTATTATTAAATAGTTAAATGTCTGATCTTTTTATTGATTTAAAACGTATATCTTTATGCAGTTTATCGATCCATATTGTTTATATTATTTTCATTAATATTTTTTCGGCGTTTTTGAACGTAAAGAGTTAGATAAAGCGAAATATTGTATTATAGATTTTCGCATTTTCTGTATAAAGAACTGTGGAAAAGTGACAAGCAAAGTTGATTTTACATTCGACGCACGTCGGTGAATAAATATATAAAAAGAAATTTTATTTTATTTCTTTGGAAGTTTACTTGAAGGTTTATTCAATATAACTTTTGAAAAAGAAAAAATTTATTTCTAAAACCAGGTAAAAAGTTCGAATATATCTGTTAAAGTAAAAAATAATAATAATAAATAATTTTGAATGTAAGTATTCATATTGATGTTTTGTATTACAGTCATTATTTATAAAGTTGATGATAATATTCTGGTTGCTAACAGCTTTTTTATTTCAATATAAATGGCATATTTTTTCAAGTATTTTCAAAAAATTTAATGTGGACATCACATGACTTTCATTTACGCCTATTAAATTAAATGTACGTATTTTTAATTGAAAGTATTTTTTTTATTTACATTTTTTTTTATTTTTCGCTTGTGATAGCGAAAAGTTCCGGCTTTTAGATTTTAACGGAAATATCCGTTTTGACCATCCCTAAATCCATTTTGACTGGTTTCGGCGTGACGTCTGTACATACTTGCATAACTCAAAAACGATTAGCCATAGGATGTTGAAATTTTGGATTTAGGAGTGTTGTAAAATGTAGACATATTGAAGGCACCTTCCCTTTTGATTGTAATTGACTGAACCAAAAGTGTCCAAAAAGCCCAACATTCCAAAAAGTTTGGATGTTTATTTTGTCTTAACTGCAGTAATAATCTCTCATTGAGAGCTTTTCAACGACGTGTGATAAGTGATACTTATTTTCATTGGTTCCAGAGTAACAACCAAATAAAATTTTAATTGTGAAATATTTGGATCTTACAAGGGAAGGCATATCAGTTCAAATAACACTTCAACTCCCTTTTTTTTTTAACTTTTTTTTGAATTTAAATATGATGATTGATTAATTAACTAACCCGTGGTTGTAAAAAAATTACAGTAAATAAATCGATAATAACAATAAAAAAACAATGAAATAAATCAGAAGTCATTAGTGAAATAAAGTTTTATGGACTTTTAATAATGTGTATATATAATTTAATAGACATTATTACATATGTATACATGTAATGGATTTGGTGAAAATCTAATTATTAAATACTAATTGAAAATAATAATTTCGAATTGTATTTTTTTTTTTGATTTTCGTACAAGGAAGTCTTTGGTCTCCACATCAAATTTTTTTTGTTTAATGTGAATTTTGTCAAATTTATCATCTATGTTTATTAATTACAATAGTAATAAATGTTTTAATTATATTTTTTACAATTAAACATTTTTTATAATTAAATTTCAGTAATGAAAATGAATGAATTTTTTTTAGTTACATAAGCATCGACTTTTAAGGTCAATCGTCACATTGTTACAAAAAAACTAGGATCGTCAGATGTAATGGTTTATATGGTAATTTTTATAAAAAATAAAAATAAATGCAAACATGAAATAATATATAAACACATTTTTATTTTTGTTTACTCTCGGATACCGCATTCCGGCTAGCCGGGAATAGGTAGCATGGTGTTAACTTAAAGCAACCTCAGAATTACTAGCCCACCGGGGTAATCTAGTGATTAAACTCGTCATCGCAAATCAGCTGATTTCGAAATCAGGAGTTCTGAGGTTCAAATCTAGTAAAGGGAAATCTAGTAAATTGTAACTCCCTAGTAAAGGCAGTTACTTTTATACGGATTTGCATATTAGATTTTTGGTACTGGTTTTCTTTGGTGGTTGGGTTTCAATTAATCACACATCTCAGCAATAGTCGACCTGAGACTTTACAAGACTACACTTCATTTAAATTCATATATATCATCCTTATTCATCCTCTGAAGTAATACCTTTCAGTGGTTCGAATGATAAACAGAAAAAAAGCGCCAAAGGATTATTGTTAAAAGATTCATAGTTTACGCGGGATGGAAAGGCTCACATACTAGCTGTATAAATCAATAGTAAGATCTCTTTTCTATGATATAATTTTATTATGTCAGATTCAAACGTTGAACTAGTCCCGTGCTTGTACGGAAAGTGCCTGTGGCATGTCTGGTTCTGTTGTTATGTATTACTTCTAACTTTCTTAAATACGACTTTCTAGCGGATGAATATGTAATAAACTCGTAATCGATCTTTGATTGAATAAATGTCTTATATAAATTTAGTAATGACTCTTTTTCTGCGCCCCAGTATTTATTTGATAAAGCTGTCTTGCAACTAACATTTAAATCCTGTAAATGAGATCCCCAAGTAAGGGATTAATTGAATAATATTTCGAAAAAGAGTACATTATCATTGTACTGAACCGGTTGTTCATCGCTGGTCAAAAGGAGAAAGATTTGCGAAGAGAAATTTTCTTCCTGCTGAAGTTTTCTTCTTTTTCTGTTTAGGCTCGGGAACTCCGTAAGTATTACCTCAGAGGATGAATGAAGATGATGTGTACGAATGTAAATGAAGTGTAGTCTTGAACAGTCTCAAGTCGATCATACCTGAGATGTGTGGTTTATTGAAACCCAACCACCACTGAACACCTGTATCCACTATCTAGTATTCAAATCTGTATAAAAGTAATTGCCTTTACTAGGATTTGAACCTTAGAAAATTTGAATCTGTTATTCTTTGTAACTTCACTGAGGTGTTCATCGCTCGTTGTAATTTATACTTGGCCATAATCGTGTTGTTAATGGCATAAACGATTGACAGATCATCGACGTAAACGTTTTTGCTGATTTCTCCTGGAATAAGTGTTATAAGTATATTAATGGCGATCATAAACGAAGTATCGCTCAACGGCGAATGTTATGGTAAGCCAGTTTTTTAAACTTTTTTATGACGATTACTCATTACAAACCGTACTTGTAAAGTACTTCATTCATCTAATTACGAAGTAATACCAGTAGAGTGCCGCAAATGCTCCATAAATGTAGTTAAAGAATTATTTCGAGACCCCAAGACATATCAATCAATTTTCCTTCAGCAAATCAAAGAAGACTTGGACGGCAGTGTTTCCTGTTGATGAAACTGCTGTCTATTATATTTTCTGAATTGATCATTACTTAATGATACTGAAAAAGTCCTGCTTGGTGCATGGATGAAAGACATTTTCTTTCTAAATTCCAAACGGGTCGATTATGTATCATTATTTTGAATAGCATACCTCAGAGAAATAGAACGTTAACTATTGGGATCAGTCAGATTCTTATATCTTGTTACCACACGCCTTTAACTCGGCGAACGCCGGACGAGAAAGTCAGCTGGAGCAGTACAGTGTACGATGCGCATGCACAGGCGGGCACTCCCACCACGCGGCATCTGCTCGCGCATCTGTCCTTTCACGACAGCAGCACTATCCCACCACTGTGGGCACTAATAAATGAAGGCTTCCTAGCGTGAAACTTCATTTTCACAGAGATGTGTGCGATAGATAAAATCAAAAAGTTTACAACACCTAAATAACCACGCCGACCTCCCGTGGTGCCCGACTAAATACCCCACTCCTGTTCACCTTCCTTCCTTAAGAAGAACTAAGAAAAACGGAGTTAAGAAGAAAGAAGAGAAAGGAAAAAAGAAGATCCAGAACCGACGGTCTGTCCTCCCAACCGCTGCAAGCCAGCGGTCGGGAGGACAGTGCTAGCGGAATTTACACAGCGATTATTAGAAGAAACAAAGGGAGACAGACGCCAACAAGATGAGGAAGATACCCCACTATCATCCTCGTCCTTAATCCTAACCGGGCTAGACTCGGGGCTGAACGCTCCGAATAGGCCCAAACAACCACATTTGGCTTCGGAAAGCCATATGCTTCAAGGGTAGGTTCCGAAATCGCCTCCGATGCCTTTCCAAGAGGAAGCGCGTCCCCTAGTAAGAAAACAATGGGATTTCTGCCCACTCGAGGCGGAAAGGGAGGCGTCGCGGATGATAAGCTAACTAACATGTCATCATTACGCCGTGTGCTTTTTTGAAGGCAATTTAGTTTTCAGATGTTGGGTCTTTCTTGAAAGTGCTGAACGCTTTTTTTTTCTTTCCTTTTTATCACTTCACTTATTCATCATTCCACCCCGAACGGATGTTGGAAGTCGATTCGTCTTGGTATAAAAATAAGTTCCTGAGCCGTCACTTAAAATAACAAAATCAGAATGTAAAAAAGAACTTTTCTATCTCTTTTTCCCAGGGATCTGTTCAATCCAATCGCCAATAGGGTTGTCTGTATTGAAGTTGTGTTGAAGTCGTCGATTAGTATTATGGGGAAAAGCTGTGCAAGTAATCGTATTTTGTCATCCTCTTTCAAATCAAAATTCGGCAGGTGTATGCTCCAGATACTGATATAGAGCGACCAATCTGATCAAAATTCGACGCTTCATTTTAATTGCGACAGCTTGCAGTTCGTGTTTATTTCAACTGCTTCATCGCTAATTTGGTTATTCCACCTCTAAATCTTATATTTGGCGGTTGATATCGCCAATTAATATTATACATTCTTAAGTTGGAATTTACATCTCGGCGGAAATGTGTTTCTTGCAGACATATACCAATTTGGTCCAAATCATATACCAAGCGTTGGAGCTCAAGTATGTTTTAAAATCGACTCGTATATATTCTTTACTGTACCTCCGAGAGACGGAGTACAAGGAAGCGGCGGACAAGGAGATGCATGACTCGGCGCTCTGTGTAGTCGCCGACTTAAAGGCGGGAGCAGGAGACATCCACGAAGGGGATCACACTTGCCTCCGACTCGGAAATGTATGAAACAGTTACCCCGTGTATGGTTTGAAGTGGTCTCTGTGATTTAGCTTGTAAGACCACCTGAGAAGAATATGACTTCAAAGTCGCCATAATGAATTCTGAAGCTTTCATAACTAGTTCATTTGACACATTGTGTAGCTGTACCTTAAGTTTCTCTTCTTTTTGTTTTGTTCTGATGTGTCTCTATTTTTACTTGAATAGATTTCCTTCCTTAGGCGGTCTCATAGCTTTATTTTAAGAGAAATTTCGTTTATTATTTTCTCTATATGATTGTAGCTAACATTGGAGCGTTGATACAGATCAACGTATCACAGTATCAGCTCCTGAGGAGCTGATCTGTATCAACACTTGCGGTAGAAATATTGAAACAATAGCGGCTGACTGAGCATATATATTTGTTTCTCTCAAGGTTTACGGCTGTTTACAATGATAACACAGTAGAGTTTTTCGCCCCCGCAAAAAAAAAAAATATATATTTTTAGCTTCAAAATAGCTAACTTTCTTAATTTCAGTAAATATATAATTTCAGTATATGATATGAATTACAGCCAATCTACATAATCAGAAAACATCGTTCAATTTAATATTTTATTAATTAACTACTTTATTTTATTATCATTAATATCACTACTAATCTGAGATATTGTTTTATGTGCTTTAAACGTACGAGTTATGGGATGAATAGGACGTATTTTTTTCTGCATTTTTCGTTTTTACTTTGCCTAAAAGTATATTTATTTAAAGCATTGTTCTCTATGCAGGTATACTATCTGTTTAATGTTTATGTTCAAATGTCTAACGCATTAATAATTAGTATAAAGTTCAATAAGATACTATAAGCTTATGTGAGGGAACATTTTTATATATCTCTAGAGGAGCTATCTCCGTTTCTCCTCCATCCGGAGAGATATAATTTCCATATCTTCCATATCTCATAGGATCTAGATATCTCTTATATTTTTTGGAAGAAAAACAATTTTATTTTCAATATATGCCTAAGCTGGACAATATATAATCATTTATCAGTGATATTTGCCTCCTGCCTGAAAAAATTACCCTCCAATCGAGGGATTATAATGAAGTTTGCTTCTTTCTTCGTAGAGGGATACCGTTATCCATTGGGTAGTTTTTTGTCTTGTACCACGATATCTCGGTAGGTAGATCGATTTTTCTCACCTTTCGTTCTTTCCCGTCTTGATACTTTCTTTTGTCCTTCTCGTCTGTTAAAATCTATGATGAGAATGAGAAATTTGTGAAGCGGTGCTTCCTTGGTATGATTTGATGGGGAGGAGACGCTTTTGACCGAAGTTTAATCTCATCTAAAATATAATGCAGTATTCTATAATTTTGTGTTTTCTATTTTGTGGCTAGGTAAGGGTTTTTTATTTAACTACTAATTTTGAATATAATATTCAAGTGATAACCGCACACATTAATAATAAAAAAATTAAAAATGTTATACATTTTAAACTAAATGGTTACTGCTAAACGAAATGGCTGGTTTTCGAATTATTTAAACTGAAATTTTTATTGGTACTATGTATGAGTGAGTATTACCGAGTGAAGATAGAGTGTGTAGAGTGTGTGATAGTGTGTATTACCGTGATAGATAGAATTTTATCGGTTTTACTTTTCTTTTTTTTATTTTAATATGTATGTAGAATTGTAAGAAAGGCATTAGATGTGAAAAGATAAGTGGGATGCCGTACCGCTTTCTTTTTTTTCTTACATTATATTCTGTTGCTTTTCTTGAGCAGAAGGAGGCGCGTGACAGTTGGAACGGACGTGTTTGAACGGTCGTGTTTGTGGTTTGTGTCTGAGGAAGACGGGTTGTTTAAGCGAGGGAGTGAGTAAGTTTTGATGCGTAGAGGGGATAAGAGTTTGAACCGAACTGACACTTTATTCCTACTGGCTGTTGCTTGTACTTCTCTCAGCTGTTAAATCCCACAACACATTGTCTTCATGCGGTTCCTTGTAATATCTTCCGGCTGCAAAATGAATGTTTCAACTCACATGAACCCGAGATACTCTATTGATATTGTACGCTTCTTATATGTAAACTATATCGTTTTGTTTATGAAGTCAATCTGCATAATGAAATATTATTTCCGAAAATTAAATTCTCTATGAAAATGTTTGTACTTAGTTTAGGTTAATTATGATCTCGAAGTAAATCTTTGATTAACATATTGTTATTCATATTTACAACCGCTTTGTAGTTTTGTTTTAAAATAAGATTTACTTTTCAACTTTTGTAAATTAAACATCACCATTAAATTGACCTCTCTGAGAGATTGAACAGATTTAGTTTTATCTATTTATTTTCTTCTTTTTTTTGTAATGAGGTGTTTGATTCTTATTTATAAACCGAAGTCGATGGATTCCTTTTTATTCCAATACAAAAGGATGCATATGTATTTGGTTTCTCCTTTGAAATTAGTAAAGACGTTTTATAGACTATTACAACCATTTGAAAGTATATGAAAAAAAGTAATCTCGTATAATTTTAATTAAAATTGAACGTAATTTAAGAAAATATTCGAATTTATTTTTACTTTCCTACCTAAATAGCGCTATAGGAGAGCTATAGCTTTAGAATGGAAAGCATTGTAATCGGTCCAATTTGGGCATATGATGTTTTCACCGGATCTTGACGTTTTGACACCTAAGGAATCCAAAACCCGGATGGAAATATTTCAGATGTTAATTTTCGTACGTACGTGTTGTGTTCGGTGTTGGTCTCTAAAGAACTTTAAATTTCCAGAACTACTGGACCGATTTTGACCAAACTTAGATTACTTGAATAAAATTTTATTTATGCCATTAAATTTTAAACTTAAAAGGTCAAGGGGGAGAGGCTGTAGAGCAAGACTATTTTGTAAAACAAGGCCGTTGGTGAGGTTGTTTTGCAAATTCGCACTCCCATCCTAAAAAATGCTGTTGTAATCGTCTGCTATGTTGTGATATTATAGGTGAGCGGTAGAGTGAAATAAATTAGTAATATTTAATTATTATGAATGATTACAAAAGTAACTCGATCTGGCTGCGTCCCGAACTCGATCGCCCGGTTGAATGGTCGGAATCTGGTGTGTTAAGCCCCGAGGCTACACCAATCTGCCGATCGTACAAGCAAAATTTGTTCTATATAAGTTATGAAATTACATTAGTTTAATTAGTACCGACCGTTGTCGCTAGTACCGCTACACCCACACGAATTAAATACTGGTACCCGCGCGCGCGCGCTTCAATTAGAATCATTGAATTAAATAAATTAAAAAAGACATTATATTTAAATAAAATGATAACTATTTTAAAACAAGTTGTGTGTATAAGCCGTGCATCAGAAACAAAACAACCGGTCCAGGAACTATAATTCTGTTTTCAGCTTTTTTAAACGTTATGGGATGCTGAAGTATACTTGATTTTACTCATTTCTGTGTGTGAAACTGCGGATGTTAAGGACAACACGTCTATCAATATTCTAATTCCTTATAGAGAAAAGATAAACTAGTTGTAGAAGATATGCTTAAAAAATTGTTTCCCTTTAAATTATAGTAATATTAATTTCTGTTTGTTATTTTATCTTTGTTTTTTATTACTATTATTATTTTTTATTTCAAGATTTTTATTTTGTAACCAAAGTCAGAATATTATACTCTCTTTTTTAAAGTAAATAAATTTTGTTAACATTTCGTATAAAATTAAAATTCAGTCCAAATACAGTCTTCTTGTTCTTTTTTTCAATTAAACTCGATATTAAAAACGTTTCTTTACTTATGAGATCCCATTCCCTCAAGTGGACGTGCTTCACATTTTTAGAATGTCGCTGCAGTAAAATTCTATAAGCCAATAATTGCATTTGTTGACATTAAAATTTAAATTACTTTTCCAGTTGCAAAAGTAATAAAAATAATCATTGCAATACATACAATTTTCATATTATTGTGTTTCTTTTTTAATTATAACTTTTTTATTCTTATCGGTTCATCACGTCGAAGTATTGTTGAACGGCTTAAATTAATATTAATGTAATTGCAGTTGTCCGTTAAAAAGTTAACTATTTTAAGATTTTCTATGTATTGGTTTTTACTGATAATAACGTGCTTCCGCTGTTAATTTATTTGAACCTATTAATTTATAACCTTTTAATTTATTTGAATTTCAGTGCCTATTATAAACTAAAATTATACGGCTCATAATTATTGGTTTTAATTGCATTATAACACTATAAATTCATGTTTATTCCGTTTGATGCTCTGTCAGCAAACTATGGTATTACATTATTCAAAACACTATTTTCTAATTCCACATTTGCTCAAACGTATTTTTAATAATTATAATATATTATTATAATTTTATTATTATTATTATTATAATTAGTATTTTAATTTAATAATATAAGATATATTTGTAATCCGTTTGTGGGGAGTACTTACTTCTTGTCCAGTATCGGAGTTAGTTAAAACTCATCAGGCAAATGATAGATAAATTAATTGTTTATTTATTACTGATTACGAATTCAGTTGCTCTAGATAATAAACTAAAAATAAAGATTTTTTTTAATTAGAGATTTAGCCATATCTTTTACTAATTACTATATGAGACTTTCCTCAATACAAAGATTTTTATCCAAACACACGCATCCTTTATTTTTAACGTATACATGTCACGTTAAAAATAATGTAGATACAAGAAGAACTACTTAAAATACCGAATTTTCTTGCGTAATTTGTACACTCTTTTGACTAAATTTCTTTAAAAAAATGTAAAGTGCTTATGTTATGAAATATTATAAGGAGTAGTTTTATACATGTTAAGATTGAAATATTCAAAAAGTGACACAACCTTATGAAAAAATGAAGTTAGAATAGTTGTTAAAAGTGGCCTCCATTATACTATTGACATAATTGAATATGACGTTACATGCTCTTAAACACATGTATCGTGTTTTGAGGAACTTTAGCGACATATTGTTTGATTTCGCTCTGAAATTCGGGAGTGGTGTGAGGATGAGTTTTGTAAGCAGCCTAAGGTATCCTCACAAGAAAGTGTCAGTAGGAAATAACTCAGTAGACCGAAGAAGCCACAACCCCTTCGAAATTACTTGTCCATGAAAACACTAATCTAAGAAAATCATAGTTTTTGGCTGTATGAGCTGTAAGATTGTGCTGCTGAAACCACCTATCAGGTCTGCCGGTACAGGGTTTATAGGTTGTTGCACCATCTATATGTAGTTTTCACTGTTCACTGTACCATGAAAGAATGTCATTAAAATTCATCTTCGTGACATTTCACGCCAAACATCCACTTTTTACTCCTACAGCTGATTTGGATTTTTCATACACTATATGTGTGAAATCTGTGCATTCACATATCCGTCAAGGTTGTATCATGCCTCGTCAACCAAAACCGGTTGTTGAATTCTTCGCTATCCAGCAATACAAATGACATGAACCACTGACAGAAAACTTCACCTTTTTCAGTGACGTTTTCCATTTAACAACTTGTGAACATCACGAATTTTGTACGGATGCATCTTTAAATACTTGTGCAGTGCCGTGTGGTGCTGCCAACGTAGAGACCACAGTGGCTGGGTAGGCGTCGCACAGACGTTTGGAACTAACAGAATATGCAGCTTGTATATCGATCAGCTTTCCTGTTAGCATTTTTGGTTAACTACTTTTGACTGCATTTACCACATTCCCTGTCTCTTGGAACTTGTATAGCCGCTTGATGGAGGACTTTTTTAGTGGATCCACACCATAATTTTCTGTAAAGATATTATGACTGTGAGCATTACTGGCACATGTAATGTATTGGGAGACAATGAATATTTTCCTTCTCATTTTGTAACCCATTTTTCCTCAATTAAACCTGCAAAAAAAGAAGAAATCATTCTTCAGTAAGGTGCGTCACTTTTTGAGCACTTATTATTTGAAACAAAAATATTTAAAAAAATTAGTTTTCCAATTATTATAATGTAAGTATAAAACAAATCGATTTCACATTAAGAATTATTATTTGTAATAATAATTTGAGTATATTCCTCGTATCTGGGAAAATAAATGTAGTAAATAAACTACCTTTTCAATGAATTTTATTTCTTACGAATGTGTTTATACCATATAAAAAATTCGGATAGAATGAAATCGTTATCAAAATATTTGTCCGTTGTCTTCCACTTCCGATTCGTTTTGTCTAAAATTTGACGCATTTCATCTTCTGCTTCGTTTAACGCGTTTGAGACGCACAAGCTTTCGGTCATTTTTGTCTTTTGAGATTGTCCGTTTTGTATTATTTGTTAAATTAATGAAAAAGGTTCGATCTCCATCGCTAATTTGTGATAAATAAGATTTATTTACTAAAAATTAATTATGTGACGATGAAAAGTGATCATTTGGCTCAAAAAAAATCTCGGTATTCTAACATTTTCGTCTTCTTAGCAAAAAAGTGTTTTTGTTTTATTAAACTTAAAGTATAATTCCACCCTATCTGCTTTAACTTTTTTTTTATCTGGGTATTTCTAAAATTCTAATATTTCTAAGCTCAATTTGGGGTTGACTAAACAATAAAACCCTAATGATCTACAGGACCAGCCCTAAGGGACAGATGCTAGATCTTAAACATACCTGGTTTGTGTCAAAACTGTCAGTATGTTAGTTAAGGGATGAAAGGACTGTTGCATCACTTATCATCTTTAGCATTTCGATCGAGTTGGAATTCCTGGCATGTAGGTGACAGGTAAGACGCAGGATATATCATTGTGTGGATAAAAGAGACATCATCTTGATCGGGCAATTTTCTTTTTTTCTTAACCGTGCGTTAAAAAAAGTTTGGTATAATAATAATGAATCTAAGATTTGTAGTTTGTATCCTTTTTGAGAATTTCAAATTTGCGAATGATCTTCCAGGCAAGAAGTTAATACATGTTTAAAATCGTAGTTCGTGATTAAATAATTTTAAGAACTCAAAATTCATGCAGAAATAGTTTCTGAAGGCTTTAAGGTTGTTTTTACGTAATTCCTTCAATAATACCGTGTCAAAAAAATTATCACTTCTCCGGAAATTCTGTTTATTCCAAAACCTCCTGTACCCCTATTTATTTTTCTTGTTGCATTCTTCAACACCTATTGTTACTGTAATTACTGCAATTTTGCAATTTTTCTTTTTCGGTTCACTATTTTCCATTCGTTATGAGTATTAAAAGTTATCAAAAACGAAAGTATTGTTCTGAGTACTGAACTGTTTTACTTGTTGTGTCCGACCCTTATAACCTCAAACACTGGGGACAAATAAAGAAAAGAGTTAGATCCGTGAAGAATCTGGCCTTTAATCTCTCACAGGCCGGATCTGCTGGTCTCATGAAGACAACGAACAAATTCTGTGGAACGGTTACAAATTTAACTTAACACTATATAATAAATAAATTTAGTAATATCGCATCAACAGTTAATTAAGTTTGCGGCTAATCACGTTCTACCACAATTTTTTTTTAGTGATTGCAGAATTTTCTTGGCAAGACCGTTCGCTATTTTGGATAGTAAAGATTTAAATATTGTTATTAGTTTTTATAAATTACGCTAAATTCGTAGGAAAAATAAGTAGAAGTAAGATGATAGTTACTTGGAACCGGTTTGTTTCTGCAGTGTGAATAATTAAACTGTCAATCTAAATGCCGATAATGGCAAATTTTAATTGTCCTAAAGTTGATTTAATTTTCCCATTGTTAGTATCAATCGGTTTATTGTCATTTACTATTGCTTCCATATTGGAACTATTTTAATTTAAATAAAATTTTCATTTTTTGATATAAATATTTCAAAATTTTGATTATGGTTATTTTTTTTTTTAGTTTTCAAAATAAGAAATAACGTACAAAACATACTGTTGTGAAAACAATAAAAGGAAGAAGTAAAATAAAGGTTCTGTGCAATCGATAATACATTTTACTGTAATAATTACGGCGCTTTAACTTTTTTAAAAATCATGTCAAAACCTAGTAACAACTACGATATATTTTTTACCGACTTATTGAAGAAAATTACTGTTAACTTTTGATCGAATGGTGGGTGAAAATGAAGTTTCTTTGCAATTTAAAGTATGAGGAATACGAAAATACCGTTCACTTAAATCGAGGTTTTCTGGATTATATATATAATCGCCCCTGTATAAAGTTTTTTGGTTCGAAAATTTCCAAAAAGTACTGGATCAATTCCCTTGAAAGTTTTATATGGTGTAATAATTATCTGAAGTTATGTATGTAAATGTTTTATGAAGATTGGTTAGTTCTTGAGTTACGCTCAAGTTAAGGTCGAAAAATTGGAACGGAGCAAGTTAGAATCGTGGTTCGTTGACATGCTTCACGTTTGGTTGTTGACCCTTCTTTTCATAAACTTTTTAAGTATTTACCAGTAGATTAGTAGCAGAAGTTGTTAATTTCCTAAAACAAACTTCTTTTTTTATTCAGTGTGTAATTATTTCATTGTGTAATGAAATCTTTTAGCTAGTGAAAAATAAGCAACCTCTACACATGCCCTAATGAGATTAGAATAATATATGTACATATAAATAAGGCGTCTTTTATAAATAAGGAGTCTTTTACAGACTCAGGTCGACCATTCCTGAGTCGATAAAGCATTGTGGACTAAACGCCTTGTAGGGAATATGGACGAATGGTGGAACAGGAGGCATGGAAAGGTTGACCACTATCTTTGCCAGGCACTAACAGGGCGTGGTGTTTTTTGAAGCTATCTACACCGCATAAGTAGTCGAAATACGCCTGAATGTATTTTTTCCCAAAATCTTATGGATACACAGGAACATACGATATTTGACTGTCCGGCGTGGGATAATTATAGATTAAGATATGACATATCTTCCACTTCTCAGGAGTGGTCGACCTGAGATTGTACAAGACTACACTTCATTCTCATTCATACACATCATCCTCATTCAT
>JAAAKQ030095669.1:0-12012 GCA_010016005.3 Zanna intricata
CTCAGGAGTGGTCGACCTGAGATTGTACAAGACTACACTTCATTCACATCATCCTCATTCATCTTCTGAACTAATACCTTACAGTAGTTCCGGAGGCTAAACAGATAAAGAAAGTCGCTTTAGGTTTCTAACGACCTCGCTGTTATTCAGGAGGTTATCTGCAAACCAGTTCACATGTTTGTTCACTCTCATTTTTATGATGTACCGAATCGTCATATCTCCTCTCAAACGGTTGGCAATAACTTGTTCTAGAAATCGCTGTACGATTTCGTTGTTACTCTCGCTTGTCGTACTTCTCGGTTTGATTTCATAAGTATAAATCAGTTTCAGAACCGATAATTATAGCAGTTGCTTGATAGATAATGATAGTTGCGACAACCTGCCTAATTACTTGTACATTTCCCTGAACTTAACGTTGAGCTGCGCCTTTTCTTCTCCACGTCAGGCGGCTATCCATATGCAATCCTAGGTATCTTACGCTTTTAATATGCAGGATGAAAATGCCATGAAGTTGAATTCGCGGGCAATCACCTATTTTCATCACAAACATAACATGTGCGGACTTAGCCGGATTAACCTTCATCTTCCATCCTGCCAGCCAAAAAAATGGTTTAAAATGCCTTTTTCCTGAAATTTCAATTCTTTGATCTCACATATAGTTGATGTGTTGATATTTTTTATACCTAAGAACCTTTTCTGCGTTTGTTTAGAAACGATTCGCATTAAGATTCTTAAAGAGAATCTAAAATGGCGGATCTTAGAAATATTTTTTTTTATTTTATGAACTTTTACTTATAATAATAAAATAAATAAATTTGACACTTGGTGACTCCAATTTCTTAGAATTTTTCTGGTAATTTGCCAGAACACCGGTATCCGCAATATAGTATTAAAATCCATATAAAAGTAACTGCCTTTACAAGGACTCGAGACTCGAACCTTAGAACTTTCGACTTCAAAAAACAGCTTATTTTACGATAACGAGTTTAAATAATAGACTAACCCTGTAATACTTGTAGCTTTCTGTATTAATTTAAAAGAAATTGCATAAGAATCATCGATTCATTATAAAATTATTTATTCAACCAACAAAAACATCAACTAACATGTTTCTTTTTAAGAATGACTGTATAAGAAGGTAATTTTATGTGCAGATCTACTCGTACAAATGTAATGGAGCCAAGCATTTATTTAATCAATTCAGTTGTTACCTAATGTAAGTAAGTAGGTTCTTACATTAGGTATTAATTACATATTAATGTAAGTTATGCTATTGTAAGTTTCTTAAATCTTTTTCAGTTTTTCTTCCGTTTTTTTAATCGATTTCTTTTAATTGATTATACGATTAACTCCAAGTACTTTTTCCTCCGATTTAAATTTCGCTTTTGCTGTAAAAGTTTACATTTCATTTTAATTAATTAATATATATTAAAATTCATAGAAGTTAAAAAAATGTTTATTTAAATGAATTACTCTTTAGTTTTTTATACAGTTTTTTTTAAAGTTGCAAATAATTTAATTTAGTTTACTCATTGTTTAATTTCAATTATATTGAGTTGGTTTTGCTGCACTTAAAACTGAAGCAAATTTGTCACACTCGATTTTTTAAGTTTGAAAGGAGTGGAGTGTGACAGTACAGCACGATGTTATAAGCTTGATGCCGTATTTCAGGGAAAACTGAACTAAGATTTATGCTCGATCACGTATACTTAATGACAACCCCCGTCTCTTTTGTTATTACTTTCGTTTTTTTTTTAACCCCACCGCATGCAATATGTACTAAAATCAAACAAAAGATTTATTTTTCTCACGGTCCGTAACTAATATATGAACAGACGCTGTTAAAATTTGTTTTTATTTGGTTCAATCTTTCACACATGGTTGGATGCAACAAAAACTTAAGAATTAAAAAATAAATAAATAAAATCTTTTTGAAATTATATGACTGTGTACGAAAATTTGATGTGAAAAAAAATCATAATATATTTAAAACGATTTTAATATTTTTTTTTTTTTTTTTTTTTTTTTTTTTACGTTGTCATATATCTTCATGGGTATTTATCTTATGTTAGGAAAGATTAGAAGGTCTGACCTTACGCGTTACGTACTTAAAACCGTTAGGCTGCTCATGTGTAGTCACATGAGCAGGAAACTCGCTCACCAGGTTGATTTATACAAACCTTCCCCTATCAGATAACGCTAAGGATGCATCTATATGTCTCAGTATCCTCAGCACCGTTTTAGCAGGCCCAGATATATACACCGAACTGAAAATAATTAGTAGGAGATTAAGGAATCCTAACTTTAATACATCTAAATTTCTGACTTTCTCTTTAATCATGGGACACAGCTTCCAGATTCTCTTTACTGTATTCATGTAATATTCGCATTCGAGAATCTAACTCTTTTAATTAGGTTTACATTGAAATTTAAAGTACGTCTACTTTTTTTTTGTTTAACCTCCGGAATCACTGTTAGGTATATCTTCAAAGGATGAGATGAATGAATAGTAGCGTGTGTGAAAAATGCCATGCTTGACCAGGATTCGAACCCAAGACCTTCGGATGAAAACCTCGAGACGCTACTACTCGCGCCAAGGAGGCCGGCTAAAGTACTTCTACTAAATCATTATTATTGATTATTATTTAAAATGAAATCATATTTATAAATAAAATATGAGTGGTTATTTAAGTTGAACATTGGTAAAATATTTAATTCAATCGTTCTATAAATTAACTAAATTAAATGTTAAAAATATACATTCTTTCTTTTTACACATTCCTTGTTCGTTTATTTTATTAATACATAGAGTTTTGGAAGTCACAAGTTACTTCCTATTACTCAACATTTTGGGATTCGATCACAAGATTAATTTAAACGTTTTATCTTCTTCATACCACTTTATCGTATATTTAAATTAATAAATATTTTACCAAATTACTTTTGAACTGGTAGCTACGTCAAAGAGAAACTGGAGGTTCATTACGCAAAAAGTGGGCGACAAATAATTTTTTTAAGCTCATACGAGTTACAGCAAAAAATATAAATTTAATATTGGGTTACGTAATTACTTAAGTTTTATAAATCTATTTTCAGCTACTTTATTTTTGTTATATAATGTACGAGTATTTATTATTATAGTTGAATTATTAGTTTGTTTGGCACTTTAATTATCTTTTCAAGGACGGAATGCCATAAAGGTCTACCATTTATTACTTTATCTTAATAATTATGATTTTTAAAAAAATATATTGTGTATTTAAAAGGTATGCAACCTCATTTTCATTGAGATAAGGCCCTGTTAAAAACCTGAAAAATAGATAAAATTATTTATTTTCTACTTCCGTTTTTCTTG
This sequence comes from Zanna intricata, assembly GCA_010016005.3. Lineage (NCBI taxonomy): Eukaryota > Metazoa > Arthropoda > Insecta > Hemiptera > Fulgoridae > Zanna > Zanna intricata. Next base: position 3,356 of record JAAAKQ030095669.1, read on the forward strand.
CTGAATAAAATTGTTAGTGCCCCAAAAATACCAGTAAGTAAATATCAATGATTATTTGCCTTTGATTATTTGACTCATAAGCTTAGCTTTTTCTTTTACCGATTAATGACTTATTTATCTTGCTGAGTTGAAATAGTGTAACTCATTGTTTTACAACTGAAAGAGATATATTCGTTTGTTGCTGCTTCAGCAAATCACTATTTGTTCCAAATTTTCTATCGTTGAGACACATTTTACAATCTGAAGTACATGAGGCATCTATCAAAGTTACTTTCTCTGAAAGTAATAATGTTAATTATACAGCTAGTCCCTGTAATGAACGGAGTGAATGTGTCACATGCAGAAATTCGTTAGAACTGGAGTGCTAACACGCAAAAATACACTTGGCTCAGTGAAGAAGACAATGGGAGATTACTTCATTTCTGTTTAACCATAGCAATCGTGCCATGGGATGTTTGTAATTCTTGAAGGCTTTGTGAATGAATTCGGATTTATGTCAGATTTCTTAAAATTATTATGGTTTTTTTCTTTTACGTAAGTTTGTAATTTGTATAGTTAGTTTTTATATGATCAGTTATATATAGTAATTATATATTGTACAAAGAAGTTAATTTTTTATTTATATTGTAAAATTAAGGTTTATTTATTTTATACAAGTAATCTTAAAAAAATATTCTATAAATAAATTAATTTTTACGCCGCAGCCGCATGGAAGTAGCACACATTGCTGACCACCGATTTTGCGTTGACTAGTTCCATTATGTGCTACAAAAAAAAAAAAAAAAAAAAAATGTTTTGTCTCCAGAAACGAAATAGCCATCCAAGAGCAGGTGCAGTATTACGTAAAGAACAATCTTCTCCACACCCTGAATCGTGTAGCATCTGGAATTACTAAAGCAAACTATAAAACTTGTAGCAGACATCCCTCCTCTTAACAGAGACGAGCGTCACTTATATCGAAGTAGCAAATCATGAAAATCCTGGAAGAATCTTTTTTTTTCCTCGGTCTTATAAGCTGATTAAATAAATTATATATCGGTCAAATTTTTTGTAAAAGAATAGATTTTCTAAATATTATAAACGGATCAAAACTTTGTTTATAATTTATCTGAACAATACGTTTACTTCAATCTATCGTTCTAAACTCTCAACCTGCCAGAAGACTCTACCCAAGCTGAACTCGTTTAATTAATCCTTACGTTTATTTGAACTAAACTTTTTTTTTATTTATAGCTTATTATAAAGATGAATTACAGATATCTTTTCTAAAATAATTAATAAAGATATATTTTCAATACGTTATATATTTAGAGTATGAATCGCGATAAGCTTATTTTTTTTTTGTGAGCAGCTTAAATAATTTTATTATAAATGAATAAATGTCAAGCCTGACGTAAATATTTTATTTATTAAACACCCTTATATCCTTTAATAAAAAAAATTCTCAACCTAAATAAAATGATTTGTTTGTCATTTAGTATTTTGGTAAAGATTCTGAAATTTTTTTCTTGGAAGCATCACCTTGGTGATTATTTTTATTATTTGTTTTATCTTCTCACTAAATTAGATATTTATAAAATTAAAAAAAAAATTTAAATAGTTACAAAACTAGCTATTTTATTTATTTTTATTTTTTAAGAATATTTCAAATTAGAATTGATCGGAATTCTCACTCTTGTCTTGATAAAAAATTATATACGAGTAGTATACATTTATGTTTTACATCTTCAGTTTAGGTAGGCCACGTACAACACTGAAATTAAATTAAAAGTCTTATTAAAATAAGAAATATACGTATACTAAGTATATACGTTACTACGTATATTTTACGTAGTAACTGTATTTATTTAACAATAGCTAAAAAGGTGATAAGTCGAGCTACATAATTTGGGTAATTTAGCTGTAGTTCCTGACTAGATGTAATGTACAGATGAATAGTATGCGGACAACGGCGACGGGCTTTCGGCGCATAACTAAGAAGCAATGTCCGTAATTCCTTCTCTTACAGTCGTACTTTATACTATGTATAGTACACTCACGTGACGAATTTACCGAACGCCACCGCCACCATTCACTGTACAGAAAGAGTGCCGATGTACCGGGTACCGGACACTAGCTCGTCCTCCTCTCCTTTATTCAGAACCGTTTCTTTCTCTCTCTGCTAATTTTTAACTCTCCTGCCTATCTATCATCCATCTTTCTATCTTATCCTAGCGTATCCATCTGTCTTTTCCATTTCATTTATATTGTTTCACTGCCGACTCTTTCTTACGACTGTCGTGGTATATTTGTTCCGGTATATTTCTCAGAGTGCCGGTTATGACCTTTCGCTGAACTCACCGCCCGCCGCACAACGGCAAACCTTTTGTTTCTTTTTATATTTTTGTGTAGTACACATTTTACTTCTATTCTTTACCCTCTCTTATTAGTTATACTTATCCGTTGATTTCTTTGCTGTAGTTTTTTTGTATTATAATAACATCTTACACAGTACAAAACTTTACATCTAATACGCTTTTGCTCTGCATAACGTAATTAATTTGTATTATCTTGTCTTCATCATCTTGATGATTTCTATCCGTAAAATTACATTCGTTCTATTACCTAGTAAAATTATATTCATAGTCTCTAAATAATGTAATATGGTCAAACAATTTTAAAATATGTATGGAAAATTTTATTATAGAATATTTGCTATGTAGCATTAAAGAGTAAAATTTTTTTACTTGATTATGATTGTATTTTAATTTATGAAAAACCGTTAATTCGTGTATTTATTATGGTTTTTATTTGCTAGAAAAAATCCAGCAGATTTTGATTACATCCAGATGATTTCCACCCTTGTGATATGAACTTCAATAATTTTTTTTTTTTTACATTTTTAATATAGGAAAAGTATGTTTTGTTAATCTGTAAATTGAAAGTTCTTATTTTTTTTCTTTGATATGCCTAGTTTGATTGAGAAAGTTTTTTCCTCATAAAAAGATTGTCTAGAAAGAGTAACTACATATTATTTATAGGCTTTATAGATAAGAGAATCGCCCTTTACAATCTTCGTTCCTTAAAATCTAGTCGATTCTTCCTTTTGTACTTCCAATTCCGCGGCTGACTCCAAATCACGGAAAACTCGTCTCATATTAACGTCCCATATAATAATTAAATTGAAAAATGGTTTACAAATTCGATGTTTATCAGTCATTGACTACAAAAAGAATCTAAAATTTTAATCTATTGATACAAATTGAAAAAACGTTTTAATACATTAAAATAATTAAAAATTATAAGCTATTCCCTTTCATATAAATGAAAATTTTTCATTCAAAGACATTTTTGGAGCTATTTCTCAGCATCTTCCTTAATAGACTTACCGATAACGCTGGTGTTAATAGCCCCCACCTTAAAAAACCCTTTAATATATATACGTATATAAAAATGAATGTTTGTCCCGTTTGCGTTCCTATATCATTCATCCGATTGCGATGAAATTTTGATGAGTTATGCGCAAGTCCGCTGAAGTTCTGAATTACTTTGGATCCGATAGGTTGGCGTTAGTATTGAGATATTTAGAAAAATTGTCCTTATGGACCGATTTGGCTCACATTCAGAATATATATATGTTACATGAAATGAAAAACTTTTGCAAAAACTATACCCGCTAGATGGTGCCGGTGTGGAGATATTTACGAAACAAACAAATAACAGACTTTCTTCTTCTACATATGTATATATAAAAGTCAATATTCGTATGCGTGTCAGCTATAAACTAAAAAACTACTGGACCGATTTACGCGCGGTTTTTTTTAATAATGGTCCGTGTTGTCCGGAAAAGGTTTAAAGCTATTGAAATCCTCGATTTGACCACTAGAAAGAAAGTTAAGGGTATTTTGAACCGACTACTGTATTTAGAATAGTTTGAATTAAATCTGATTGGTAGTGCTGTTTTGACAATTGGATTTTTCCATTCTGATTTTATAAAGTTAAAGGTAAAATTTTATGAAATTCCGTAATGTTCAGTTTTTTTTTGTTTTATCAGACTATATATATATATATACTCAAATCTAGCAATAGCGAAGCATTGCCGGGTCTTTTAGTAAGTAATAAAATAATGTATCAGATGTGCGTAATTTTTCATTTCATTTTTTTTTTTTTTTTTTTGTTAAATTAGTATGTAAATTTCTTATATAAATAATGTTGAGATCTGATTTTGCGCAAAATTTGTTTGTTATGGCTAATATCTGTGCACGCGCACGCGCGTGTTTGTCTTTTTTTTTATGTTAAAACTACACTTTGTAGTAATGCACTGCACCGAAAGATTCTCTTAGCATATATTAAAAGGTTTTTTTTTTTTTAAACAGTACCGTTATAAATAGCGCTCACAGTAACCCCACTAAAAAATTAGGAACAGAAATACACATTAACAGAACATAATAAGTAACAGAAAGGTACATTAAGTAATTATCACAGAAAGGTTTTTTAGAAAAACATTTTCCGTTCATTTGAAATCGAATCGTTTATAATTTGTTAATAATTTTAAACTGCAGTTTTAACAAAGTAATTTATTAACTACCTTATTGATCTAAATTTCTGAGTTAGCAAGAATGGTGAAGCCAAGTTTCTAATTTGAAGAGATTTATGTTTTGTCCTTTTACTATTACAAGACCGATCACTGCGATTCCATTACCAATCTATGCCTTAATTTGACGTTTCGGAATCTCTTTTGACTTGAAAGGAGATCGAAATTCTTCCCTAATGGTATGCAATGTTTTATGAGGAGGATTTTTTAATTTTTTTTACTTGAATAGAAGCAAACCTTTTTATTAGTTTTTAAACAAAAATAAAATCTTCTAAGTTTTAAAAATTTGTAATAGACCGTGACGAAAATAAAACGTTTAAATTTTAATTGACAGTAATAAATGGTTTTTATCAAATTTTTTTTTATCTATTTACTGAAATCATTACATAAAACTTAGATGTACGCCCATTTATATTTTGAAATTTTATTTAATTTATTTTTTGTTTAACTTCCGGAATCACCCTGAGGTATTACCTCAGAAGATAATGATGAATGATTTATAGCATTGAGAAAATGCCATGCCTGACCGGGATTCGAACCCGGGATATCCGGATGAAAGGCCGAGACGCTACCACTCGCGCTACGGAGGCCGGTTATGTTCTATTTTAATTTTACCATTTGTAAAATTAAAAATTTAAAAAGTATTGCTTATCAAATTCCCTTTCAAATTTCAGGGAGAAAACATACACATTTATTACATAAATTAAATGAGTAATAATTACTTATAATGCTTAATAAACGCATTTATTAAGCATTATAACTGACATTAAATCAACGCATTTAATGCTGACATTAAAATTCTTTAAAATCTTCGTTGATTTAGATTTAGAGATAATTCTTAGATTATCACAAAATAGCTCCTACAATACCAAATCGGCAACACCCGTAATTATTTATTTAACCTGTAAGATTCCACACAATCCGGTTTTGTCATTTAACATAACAAAAAAATAAGAAATAGCGTTTGTTCAGTTTTTTTATTTTATTCAATGCATATTCAATATGGCTTTAAATGAACCGAACTCAATTCAGAGGGCATAAATTTAATAGTGTGAATGTGTATATGTGTGCGCGCGCGCGAGCGTATTATGCCGTACTTCTTTGTGTGTGGTTTTTTCAAATAATTTTAATCATATAATTTACGTAGATTCACATAAATTGTACTGTTTTATCTTAATTTAAGTATTTTTTTTTGTCTGTGGGTGGTTTTAGTGTAGTTGAGAAGCCTATAATCTTTATTACTGCAGGTAATACAGAAGCTATTGTATTGCAGATGGTGCTTTGCTTCCGAACTGTGATTTCTATCACCAGCTTTAATATAAGTTGCACTGAACTGCCATTTGTATTAAAAGAGGAGGCCCTCTCTCCATTTCTTATTCTTCATCTAGATCCTTATTCTAGATCATACTTGTTCTGCCTATAAAACTGTCAACCGAAAGTAATTTTACGAACTTGATATTACCGTTAACTTTTAATACCGCACACAACTTATAATAACATAAGCCATAGTCTCATACTGCTGTTAAAATCGTACTATTTACTTTACGAGATAAAAAACCCAGTCACTCGCCCCCAACTTCTCTTTATGTTTCTTCCGGTATTTTATAATACTAACTTTTAATCCAAGCATACTGAATTATAAAGAAATATAAACTAAATAATTATTTTAAAAAACCCATATCACATCTTTTTATCTAAATTATTCCTTTATTTTTTGTTTTATTTATTTTTATTACAAAGAAAATTGTAACTAGGTTGAAAATTTATAGAAGTTCTTTTTTTTTTTTTAATAAAATCTATTATTTTTATTTTTCAAGACCTTCTCCGGAAATCGGACGCCTGAGACCAGCCGATCTAAAAGATCTAGAAACCAGAAACAATCAGTTTACCAATCATTAAAAAAAAGAAAGAAAAACCAAATAATACGTTTTTCATCATCCAAGTAATACTTGTTAACAGTGTAACCAGCAGACGCTATTCTTTAAAAAAAAAAAAAAAAATTAACTTGTTCAATTGTTTCGAAAACGAAGGTTCTGAGGTTCAAATCCAGGTAAATTTTAGCTGCTTTATACGGATTTGGTAGTGGATCCAAAAACCAACTACAAAAAAAAATTAAGGAGATAATTTCTGACTACCGTAACGTGGTATTATTTTTTTTAAATTTTATCTCACTCATCCGTAGGGGGAAGGGGTTTCTTACTCCTCACTAGTTGAAAAAATTACAACGTACATATAAGGGAAAAAAACAGTATTTGAGTAAATCATTGATTTTATAACATTTAAAGGAGTCCGAATTTTCATGAATAAGGTATATTTATCTGTGTTTCTAATCTGTTGTAACACTGCTCTAGTGTGAGCTACTGCTGGATCTCCAGCCATATTTAAATTTCAGGTAATGAGTGCGGTGATAGAGCTCATCAAAATTCAGCTGTAGAGCTTAAATTAACCTCTTGCATAGTTCGCATATCAGCCTCTAGTTTAAATTTGGGACGCAATGCCGCATAAAAAATATAATTCAAAAGGATGTGATGCATTATTAGTTGCCAGTCGCAAAGAGCAAAAACGGCCAATTAAGTCCAGTTAAGAACACTGTGTCACCGTGGAACTCTCATGCTGAAATAACCGTCGAGAGGTAGGTTATTACTTGCCATTTGCGATACGTACTCATAGATCTCTGATGATTCATTATAAAAAACTCAAAATCTCAGTTTTTTCCCCAATTTTTAATTTCTACAATGACTTCTTTTGGGTCTCAGTAATATACTTAGTTTTTTATTTTTTTTTCTTTTTTCTGCTTTTATATTAGACGACAGTGGATACCGGTGTACTTTGGTGGTTGGGGTTCAATTAACCTTACGTCTCAAGGATGGTCGGCCTGTGTTTGTATAAGACTACACATCATTTACATGTCGTACATATCATACTCATCACATTGGACCTTGGGGAAAGGGATTCCTTATTCTTCAGTAGTTAAACAGATTGTAATGCACTCGTACATGTAAGAAAAAAATAATAAAAACGGTGAATAATTATTGATTTTGAATAACATTTAAAATAATCCGAATTTTCATGAATATGGTATCTTCATCTGTATTTTTGCATTCTATTGGGTCACCGAATATATGCCAGTTTATAAAAAAAATAAAACGTTATTTGTCATTTGTAAAGTTCTAAACTCATTAGAGAACCTGAGAATACCACTATCTAGAAATAACGTAATTTTTTTACTTCCTTAATAAAAATAATTTATTAACTCTCATTGCATTCGTTGACATCTTTTATTTATAATGTACGTGATCAGCTGTAATGTTGGTTATTTTTTCGTAATCTACATCAAAGAAAATTACTGCTACTCGTTAACTTAACTAGAATGCGAGCCAATTTTACCTGAAGGTGACGATGCAGTTTTAGTCAGTGCGTGACTTAGTTTCTTTGAAGATTAATTAAAAACAAATTCCACTTTTTACTTTTATTCTTTTATATCTTACTGTTGTATATTTCTTAATTACTTAAATGGTAGCAGCTTAACAATTCATCAATTCGATTGGAAAAAACTCCAAAAAAAAATCGCAAACCGGATTTTCTTAGATTCCTTTAGTTACGAATAATATCTTAAAGGTATTACTATTCTATAAATTACTATTATTAAACTACTTATTTATTACTTATTACCTATTATAATTATTTATTACTCCTTACTAATTGTCAAGTAATTAATTCTACTATTTTAGTTTATATAATAACTACATGGCTCACATATTACTCGTTCTGCCTAATATTATTTCTTAACGTTGTTTAGCTACCTTTCGCATCCATGATATTCTTCTGAATCACTTCTTTAGTAGGCAAATAAAAAGAAAGTTCAAAACTCAAGAAATTTTCCATTAACGTCGTTTCGATATATCACCGAGCGTAAATTATGTACAACGCAATTATTTTGTTATTAATATTATTCTTCTATTTTTATAATAATAATAATAATAATTAGGAATGTTAACTTGAATGTAATATATATATATATATATAATATATAAATAAACAAAGTAGAAGACTGTTGATGAAGTCATCGGTCAAAAAGCGATAG
>JAAAKQ030095679.1:0-14555 GCA_010016005.3 Zanna intricata
ATGCCATGCCTGACCGGGATTCGAACCCGAGACCTCCGGATGAAAGGCCGAGACGCTACCACTCAGCCACGGAGGCCAGCAATAGTCTTATTTCCACAAGACTATGATATTCGAAATTAAATTTCAAAAAATTACAGTAATAGATTAACAATATAAAACATTTAAAATATTTATTTGAACTTTTACTTTTTTAAGAAGTACTTCGCTTTTACAACTTCTTTCCACTTAGTTTATGTACAGTAAATTAATAAAAAAACTTCCAAATGAACTAAAATATTGTAAAAAATAAATATCAATAAATACAAATATCTGCGATGAGTAAAGAAGTCTGCCTCGAATCTGTCTAGATGGAATCACATCTCTCATTAAGACAATTTACGAGATATAGGACTTTATTTAGACCGCGGCTTAACATGGAAAAATCACTAAGCTAAAACAAAATACGATTAAATATCAAGCTTAGACAATTGGTCTGGTTACTAGGAAGAGGAGGTGCGTGTTGTCGTTAAATAAAACACTGTTTTTGTACAAGGCGTTTTTAAGGACAATATGGGTCTAGGGATAAAATTGTCGTGTACGGCAAGCAATAGCAATATCGACATCATCCAAATATTCCAAAAGAAATTGCTGAGGAACATACCGGATTTGCCAAGATTTGCGAAGATCAAGGAAACCCATGGTTACCTCGGGAAGCCATCCGTTCGTGAGAAATTCACCATTGAAGCTCAAAGTAAATACTTACGCTTAATACGCACGAAAATCATCTGACTGTTAACCTATTGGACAGCGAAAATGTACGAGGATTGAAAAGGTTGGATGTACTGGATCTTGATACTGTTTTGCGGTGATTACTGTAATTTCTTTTTTTTATTACCAATTAACTGTTATTTTGACCATTTATTCCGTTTACATCTGTTTCATTACTTGTTGATTTATGATACGTATTGTTTTCCTGAGTTGTTAATTACATTTTATTCGTTGTATTTTTAATTGTATTTTACTTTGTTCTCACTTCTTTTGTGTTGTCTTAGGAGGTATCACTGGATGTCATGTCATGTCATGTCATGACTCTCTTTCAAGTCATTATTGCTTTATACGGATTACTTGTAATATCATTATTTGGGAAAACAGAATACCAAAAAATAAAAAGTATAAATATAATTTATGTTGTAGAAAACATAGTAATATAGAACCATAAGTTTATATTAAATTTTGATAGTAATGCATGGCATAATTTCCACTATGCTTGATCATAAAGTTGGTTTTACAAAAAAAAAATACCATCAAAATATATACACAAATAATTTAAAAAAAAAAGAAGAGACTGATAAACTACCTGTTTTTATACGATTCCTTAATGAGTTTCTACTTAGTATGAAGTAAATCATATAAATATATATGCAATGAAAAAAATACAGGAAAGTAATGGGCCATAATCATACTTAACAGCTGAATTATGTAGACTTCAACTTTACAGTTTTATTAAATACTAAATAATATCAAATTATGTTTAAAATCTGATATTAAGAATAAGAAATTAAACCTTACATATAAATATGAAAAAATGAATATATTTAAACGCGAACATTTAAAAAAAAAAAAGATTATTTTTTTTTATTTAACCAAACGCTCCAAAGTATTTAATCTTAGGCCAAATTTTACTTATTATTTACATGAATAAACAGAAGTGAAGTATTATAACGCACCGTAGTGCTTTTATATATGCAGATGATACATCAATCATCTATTCAAGTAAAAGTTTACACTCGCTTACTACAAACTGCCAGAAAGATTTACTTTCAGTTCTTGAATATCTAAGTAGAAATGGATCTACATTAAATAAAGACAAGTTTTATTTAATTTCAGAACAAATATATAAAACAAGTATATAACTTAAAAAATTCAAATCAAACATAAATACACTAGATGAAAATGTTAATGTATTATAAATAAATATATTTATTTTGGGAATAAATTGGTCTTAAATAAATAAAATTTTTAGGTATATTGTTAACTGGTATATTTGATTTAAAAAAAAAAAAAAATTTGTAAGGTGAACGATGGATGAACGAAAATTAAATCCAGAATGTATTACGATCTCGTTATGTCAATATTAAAAAAAAAAGTATTGAATTCCTTTGTGGAATGCCTCTCAGTGTTTTATTTTACAATTTTTTTTTTTTTTTTTTGTGAAAAATTCAGTAAAATAACATTACATTTCTGTTAAAAATGAATGATTAAAAATGTAGCCAGAGATTTATATTAACATTATCACCCGTAGTACCATATTTTGAAACTCTGTGAATTGTTATTTTCATAAAATACTTCTTTAGGTTTGAAAGAGTGAATAGTTAAAAAAGAAGAGCATAAGGAAAACGAAAAAATAACTGTTTAGTTGATGTCACAAAAACAAGATTCAGAATCGCTGATTTTTTTTTTTTTGTTGCAAGATTTCTATTTTATAAAACAATCAATGAAGTTTAATATGATATTAATATTTTTATTTGGAACGGATATTGTCCAATATCTGAAATTTTGTTCCCTTTTTTCGACTCATACTATAAACGGTATATGTAATTTGAATAAGAATAACTATTAAATGACTAAAACCGTAGCCATTACATTATCACCCGTAGAATTAAATTATTATGAACGACATAAACATGATATTGCACTTTGATATGCTACTCTAATCGAAGTCAAAGTGATAGTCATCTCTAAAAATGATTTAACTACATCTGTTGTATAAAAAACATAATTTCTCTCAAAGAACATCCCTGACTATTACTTAGTGAAATCTATATATGTTTGCTTAATGAATTCATTGTTAAGCATACTTAAAAATGAAAGCAAAAATATTTACTTTTGTTAAACTTTTAAAATTCATGTTAACACATTTTTTACTATTATTTATCTGCTGTTTATGTAGGTATATATATATATTTATATATATATATATGTATATATATATATATATGTATATATATATATATATATTTATATTTATATATATATATATATATATATATGTATATGTATATATATATATATATATATATATACATTCAAACTTTTATATAACGAAACCGAGGAAAAGCCGTTAAATAAATGTTATTCTTATATAGAGGTTCGTTAGTTAAATGTTTTCTAAAAATTCTATTTGTATATGTACTGCAGTAAATGTCTCATTTAGATAAATGAATAAAAGGCTCCCCAGTAATTTTTTACTCTGCGTTAATAGATTTTGGGAAATTCCTCTACTTTAATGTTTAGGCAAACAGTATCTGCAGAACACGTGTTTAAATCTTTTGTAAGAATTTTACTATTAATGGATTATGAGAAAATCTTGGGAATACCGCTTTAATAGTTCAATAAAAATAACATGTCATTCTTGACTGTGGTCAAAAATAATTTGTATTTGTATACAAGTACAATTTAAGTAAGAAGTTAAGAAGTAAATTACAGACACATACAAAATATTAAATTTAAAGCCATTATTTAAAAAAAAAAAAAAAACATTCGCATTTTGCTTTATATTACCACATACTGCATTATGTTACTATGCATTATGTCACCATTTCGTAATATAGAGGTATGAATACGTTAAAAAGTGGGAAATTTTATGTAGTATTATTAAATTGTCACGGTGCAGTAGAAAAAAAAAATTGTAAAATCTAGGTTTTCATAACATGGAGGTTCGACTATACATTTATATATATATATATATATATAATAAATCCTCGAGGCTTTATAAAAAAGAAATAAAATATAACATTTTTTGATACGAATTTTATTATTTTTTTTATTTATTAATAATATGGACTTGCAATCTGTTCAACTAGCGAACAATAAGGAACTCACTCACAATAAGGAACTAAGGACTCACTCATTATGAGCTTTTCAACGATATATCGTAAGTGGTACTTATAGTCATTGTTTCCAGTTATAGCGAAATAATTTATTTTAATTAAAGACATATTTGAATCTCACAAGTAGAAGGCACATCGATTCAAATCCGACATCATTCCTTTTTTTTTCTTCATTTTTTAAAATTTAAATATGCTATTTATTAATAATTATTTACCTTTCAGTTTAAAAACAATTTTACAACAAATAATAATTCAATAATAACAATAAAACAAAAAAAAGAAAAAATCAGAAGTTATTAATGAAATAAAATTTCATATACTTTTCCTTTTAAAAAATGTGAATATGTTTAATAGGGGTACAAGGAAGTAATCTGCTGTCCAATCAGTTTTTTCGGGCTTAACAAAAAACTAGCTAATTAAATTTTTACCCTTGTCTCTTGGCATAACTGAAATTTTTTTGGATATATTCCATTTTGAAGAAAGAATACACACACACACACACACACGCACGCACGCACGCACGCACACACACACACACACACACACACACACAGTGTTTGAACTGAATGATTCGAAACAATTGGAATGAATAGTATTACATACTAATACAATTAAATCTACATTAAATAAAGTAATCTAGCTATATTTCATCTCTAAATTATCTCTGTCTGTCTGTCTGTCTGTCTCTCTCTCTCTCTCTCTCTCTATATATATATATATATATATATTCTTTGTATTAGTGGAGATTTCCTGGTTGATGGACAAACTTTAATGAATAGAATTAATGCACTTTAACTGTTAGTGTCTATCACTATGTGAGATGGGTTTGAACTGAATGATTATGAATATCTAAAAACCAATTTCTAGATATTGTGAAATTCCAAGTTTCAAGAGTTAAAATGGATTTTTGAATTTTTTTGAAACTCTGTTGTTTTTTCAATTTCTCGGTAACAAATGAAGAAATCAACGTGATTTTTTGTTAGTGTAATAATCATGTCAACAAATCGATTTTTAGATATTTGAAATTCAACCTTGAAAGGGAATGAAGAAGATAAAAAAAAATTGAATAATAATTGTAAATTTTCCCAATCCTGACTTTAGTTAACGAAATATTCAGTAGATTTGGGCTTTGCAAATGCTTTACATATAAACCATTTTCGTTTTTTTATTTTTTTTTAATTCCTACTTTTAAATGGGTGCGAAGGTATACAGTGCTGTGGCTCAACTATCATAGCCATTGCCACAGTTACTGTAAGTGTGACTGTCTGTCCTGGCTGCACCTGCCTCCGATTACTTGATTATAAAAATAAAAATAAAAAGACTACCCGCTACGGGAGACGCGAGTAACCATATAACACGGGCAAAGCTGCGACGAGTAGCTAGTTTTATATATATATACACATATCGTAGTTGTGTGTGCGCGTACTCGCATATTGTTGTCGAAAGCTTTCTTCAAATGTCTATCGTGTAAATACGACTAGTGTATGAATTAATTTACGTTAGGAAATGTATGAGTAAAATTCTGGCAGTGAATAAAACAAAGAAACAAATATATATTTATAGTTATAGCAAATAAAAATTTAATAGTAGCTAAAGCAAAACGAAGTAAATTTTTTTGTTTAATTTTGAATCAATATAGTACTGGATCACCCTTAGCATTTCCTGTTTAAAAGTAATACAGAAATCTATAAAAAAAACATGGATTGAAAAATTAAATAAATCAAAAAAACACAGAAAAAATGTAATGAATGAAAAAATATAAATCAGGAAAACGCATGGTATTCAAATATTCTCATTAGACTAATTAATTTTAAACTGGATAGCTGTGATATATTTAGAATTTAAAAAAAAGTTCGAAAGCTTTTATTGATTCAGTTAGTATACAAAACAAGAAAAATAACTGTCCTACAAATATATTTACATGTAATATATACTCTTTTGTATCCAATGTACCAATATAAAAACATACAAAACATGGACTAGTCTTTTCCAAGGAAGTTACTGTTTTAATATTTACACGAATTTTGTTTTCATTCAGAAATACAATTTTACAGTTAAATATTTTCAGCTATTTTTTTTATGAATTGTCAATTCCTTTTCTAAATTGAAGGGAATTTTATTTATTCTGAACTATTTAGTTTTCGAATTTTTCAGTTATTCTGTACATCTATATTATGTTTCTACTATAATTAGTGCATAAACTTTTATTTTTCAGTATTTCTCTAGATAGAAGTTCTTACATATTACGGTAAAACGAAATTGTAAAGAAAAAATACGTAAAATATTTTTTTATTTTTTTTCTGTTTCTTGCTCCGTTCTAGGTTATACAAATAAATATGCCTTAAATAAATGTTTCAGAAAATTTCCTGCTAGTGAAGTAAAATTACTTATAAAAATAAATTTCAATAATCTTAATCTTTACTTATTTCTCTATGTTAAGTATTTCGTTAGAGATATTTATTATGTCAGAACATATAAAAAATATACTTATTGGGTTTAGTGTGATGGTAAACATTCTTTCCATTTTTATATTTTATAAAGATGTTTTTAATCCAATATTTATATTTTCATACTCTCTGAGGAATTGTTGTATCAGAGACTAATCATGTCTCTTTCTCTTAGCAGAACCGCTTGACATATAAAATGAGGATAAAGAATTTTGAACAATAAATAATACATCTTTAGGATTTATAAATAAATTATATTTTCAAGATGGCAAAAAAAAAAAAATTGAAATTCAAAAAGTATGTATGATGGTTATTTTAAAAATTTTACATACATTAATTTTCATTGTTCAACATTTTCGATGAAATGAATTTTTAGCAAGTAAATATGAAAAAAAAATTTGTCAAAAAGAGTGAAATTTTTCATTTCGAAATTAAAAGTAAAACTTACAACGAAATTTTAAAATTTTACATTCAACGCTGAAATTATTTAATAAAATAATTTCTAAACGCTTATTCTACACTAATTACGGTTTCACCACATGATAGGATGGGGGATGTTCTTTACTTACTACTTTCATTTTGTTAAATATTCTGTAACAACATCACGTGTAACCAAAGAATCAATAGTTCATTTTTGGAGATTTGTATATTGTTAATTATGTTGAGTTAAAATATAGCAAAAGTTTTGTATAATTTCGTTATGCATTTGTAATTTCATGTAAACAGAAAAAGAAACAAAGAAAATTGTTTAACGTACAAAAAGGAATATAGTACAAAATAAAGGACTTATCGATACCATGAAAATTAAAAAGGGATTGCTATTTATAAACAAAGATTTGATGAAACATATTACTACATATACGAAATGTGTAACAATAAATTTTTCTGTTTAAGTTACAATATCTACTGAACGGATTGCGTATCAATTTACATAAGAAAATTACATTATTTTTTAAATATAACTCATATAAAGGCATAAAAATATATGTAAGAGAATTGTAGTTCCTCGGCGAATCTGAATATCGCTCTAAAAAAACTACGCTTTAAAATAAAAATCATTGATTTAGAATATCTTATTCGACCACTTATTGGATTTTTAATGAATAAAACTCATCTAAAACTTATAAGTTTGTGTAATATTTGAAAAAATTCTTCTCGTTAAAAAGTTCGCTTCTTATAAGATTTAAAATGTAATATAAGATGGATTCTGTTTGTCGAGTTTGGAAGGAAATTGAAGTCCTCCACAATAGATGAAAATAATTGAATTTATAGATTTTTTTTATAATAGATTTTATGTTTGTTTCTTGAGGAAATTTTAAAGCATTTTGATAAATCAAATAAAAAAATAAAATTAAATACATTTTATTAATTACATTAATGAGAATAACTGATTGTTACATATTGTAAAATGTAATTACGGAAGAGACATCAAATATTTTTTTTTTTTTCCTTTTTTTGTTTAACCTCCGGAACACAATACACTTAAGTATATTTTCAGAGGAATGAAATTAATGAATTTTAGCGTGTGTGAAAAATGCCATGCCTGACCGGGATTCGAACCCGGGATCTCCGGATGAAAGGCCGAGACGCTACCACTAGGCCACGGAGGCCGCCGGCTTCATCAAATATTAACGATGATGAAATTGAAAATTACAACGCGATCCTTTTTTATGTTTTAAACCTTGACCGATAATAAACTTATTTAGATTATTCAGTTATCAACTGAAAACTTTCTAAAGCGCTATATAGTCTACCGTTATAACGGCGGAGACATTCACAATGAAGGACGTAAGTCGACATAATTTTAACTCATGACGATCACGATAAAGTATATGATTATATACTTTACATAACATTTTTACACGAAACAAGAAGTATTGGTTTTGTTTTTAGTAACATTTTAATACAGAGTTTTAAATTACTGATGATGGAATTTTATTCGGAAGCGCTTAAACAAAAAATTTATAAAATTGTTGTTATATTATTTTGGTTGTAATTATTTTAATTATTATATAATCGCCGGCCTCCGTGGCGCGAGTGGTAGCGTCTCGGCCTTTCATCCCGGACGTCCCGGGTTTGAATCCCGGTCAGGCATGGCATTTTTCACACACGCTTCAATTCATTCATCTCATCCTCTGACGATATACCTTAACGGTGGTTTCGGAGGTTAAACAAAAAAAAAAAAATTATTATGTAATCATAAAACATCGGGCCATACTTGATAAAATTAATATAATGAATATTACTCAACCTTCCAATCCCAATGAAATCTAGTTAAGACTTTTTAACTGTGTTGATAGCGACATGTATGAATGGTACAAAATAAGCAATTTACAAGTTCCAATTTGATGTGTACGTGCTCCTGGTAATTTGATCTGCTTGCCTAATATATTCGATGTGAGAGCGTCATATTTGAACATGTCGTACTCTCAGTAGTATAAAAAAGGAGTAGCCACAGAAGCATAAAAAATATTAATCCCTTACGCCATGTTTTACCTCTGTGAAAAGGGCTTTTCTCCTATGATGACGCCAAAAACTAAATAAACTACTTATAAAATAATATAAATATGTAATATAATATAAAAACTAAAACTATTTATATAAATATAAAACTAAAAATATATTTACCATTTGAAAACGATATGTTCTTGTGTTTTTCTAACATATATCCACGTATGTAAAAACTTATAAATGAAAAATAAATGCTACAATCTCATTAATTCATTTGTCTTTAGATGTGTCCATTTTCAACATGTTATATATAATTCCAGTTTTTGTAATATCTGTTTCTATAAAATAATTAAATATAAATACAAAGAAATAATTAAAAAAGTTTCATCATTACACTTCTACATTATCAGTGCACAACAACACATACAGAGATTACTTACAGTAATCTCCAATTACAGTACATCCATCCAAAATCGCTTCATTATTATTATTTAAAATTAATAATATTCAATAAATTCCTAGTTTACTGATCCCGAGCAAATAAAACAAGACTTTTTGGTCTTGTATTAAGAATGTTAAAAGGTATAAAGCTGCAATTTATTTCATAAATTGACTTGTTACTGGAAACAAATATGATTTTTGTTATTAATTTTTAGTGGTCAAATAATAATCTTTTTTTTTTAAACACTAAGAATAATTTTGATGTATGTTTAGTGAAAATATTACTGTTTAGTAAAGTGAATGTTATTCTCCAAACTAATATACTAATGTTAGGTTTTAAAATTCTATTTTTTAGAATGAAAAAAAATAATATATATATATAAAGATTTAACTTCATATCCAACAGCACTGTTGCCTGGAAAATATACTATCTTAAGTAAAGCTCAATCTATTTCGCTTGATTTTACTGTCGTAGTTTATTGAAAAATTTAATATTTCGGGTAAGTAGATAGGAACAGGAGAGATATAGTTAATGATAATCTTCCAACCCATGTTCTTTTCCGCAAGTAGTCAAAACGAAACTTTAAAAAATAAAATTAAAAATATTAGTCAGAGATCTTATATTTGTATAAACGATATAATATATATAATAAATAATATGCGCAGTGCATGTAACAGAATAGAAAAGTTTTCAAACAATGAATCATTTTCTTTTTCATAGAATCTTATAAAGAGATTGGTTCTTAGAATTGCATGTATAACAATTTCAATGATACTCAGGAATGAAATATTTTCTTAAAGAAAGTAAAAATGTATTTACTGTTCCTTAAAATAATAATAATATGACCATATAAAATACATTAAAACTTTTTAAACCTCTTAACTTTTCAATTTCATCCCTAGCTATAAAGATTGCAATAAATTTTAATAAATAACCCTGATATTTTAAAAATAAGATGTAATATATTTAAATGCTAGACTTTTATTATATATAATTTGAATGACCGTCAAGTCTAAAGAATATAAATTAGATATTTTTTTCATATAAGGATTAAATAACACAAAGGATTTAATACTGACGAATGTTTCTTTTTTAAAATAAAATATTGTACTCTGTGGTTTTTATAGAGTTGCATTACGCCGCACTATAAAATTTCATACAGAGGAAAGTACGACGTAATTCTGATACATTGAAATGTAAAAAGTAAAATTTTACCACATTAATTTTAGATGATAAATTAACGTGCATAAAACATATGCTTATACAAGTTCATATGTGTTCTTTTAAGTGATATAGAATTAAAAAAATACCCTTAATCATCACTAATCTGTGATGATAAATACAAAACAAAAATTTTGGAAAATTGATCTTTTGACTTAAATAAAATAGGAAAAAATTTAAAGATTAAAACAAATTTTTTTTTTTTAATTTCCATTATGAGAAATAAAATATCAAGATTTTTTTTCTATTCAGTTATTTCAAAAATTATCTTAGAAGAAACTTATCAAACTTAACTTATCAAATAAGTTAATGATAAAATCTCTTGTATTACTTGTTTCGTTTGAGAGATTCAGCTTCTAGTTTACTTTCTCGTCACGCTTGTCCCTTGAGGTTTAATGGTGAAATAATATATATAAATATATACACATAATCAACAAATTACAATCATCTATTATGAATCCAACAGGAACATTTATGGAAGCAGACAGCTCAGGAAATCAATTAAAGTAAATCTTCAACAATTCATATTTAATGATAAAAATATTAGTTTTTATTTCCGACCTAAATTTTCTCCTTTATACTTACATTTCTTACTTGTAGTAGAGAGAAGCTAACTATTGTAGATGTCTCATCATAATACGCTACTCTGCGCGTAATTTTTTAATAATATAATCATTTTCTTTTTAAAGATCACTGAATTTTTTATAACCTCACATCTTGTTTCATTTTCTTTCTTATAATTTTTTTCTTGTTGATAATGGTGTTAATCATATTCCTTTCCAAGCAATATTATTAAAACGCGTTCTTTTTTTTAATTTTATTATATAACTAGAAGTTTTATTTCTTCTTCAATATCAATATTTGCTATATTTATACCACCTTTCTATTAATTCTTCTTTAGA
Organism: Zanna intricata; assembly: GCA_010016005.3. NCBI lineage: Eukaryota > Metazoa > Arthropoda > Insecta > Hemiptera > Fulgoridae > Zanna > Zanna intricata. The sequence goes on from JAAAKQ030095679.1 coordinate 11,333, forward strand.
ATTCATTTCTGAAATCCAAAATCTTAAAAATTTTCAAAACTTTCTCATAAGTTACAAATCCATATTGTTATATAATAATGTTTTTTTTTATTTTTTTAACCGACTTCATCGAAGGACTTATGTATTTCATCCATATATTTTTTTTTATTTGTTCACCCGTAACTATTTTCCTTTTAATCCGATTGAAATAAATCTTGTGAGAATCGACGTAGCTGCTTTTCGTGGTGGTATTATGATACTGAAATATATTTTAGACACAAAAATTGCTGATGTCACAAAAAAATTTTTTTTCACAATCCAGGGGGTAGATAGGGACAATGGGAATTCTGATATTCTATATGTATGCGTCACGTTAGATGATGTTATATGGTCTTCTGTAGGGCAGGTAATGTGATTTTCTACACAATATATCTATCACCGTTAATAAAACCATCAAAAATCGAAATATCTCGTCTTAAACCTTTCAGACCCAACATACATATATTATACATAATATACAGCATTGTTAGAGACAGCGGGAATATATAATTCTATATTCGTACATCACATTACATGGTCTTGATGTCGGTTCCAATAAAAAAAAAAAAATATTATGAACTACTTCCTGATTTTACTTCAATTTTTCTCCAATCTTCATTTACTTCTATTACTACGTACTTATAACTACTTATAGTATATAATCTAATTGGATGAATTTCTATCGTTAAATTTTAATTGTGTGAAATTTTCATTGTGTATGTTTCCTTTATGTTTACTTTTTAACCCCAATTTTGTTTCTTTAAAACTGAAAATAGTAAAAGATTTTACTAAGTATCTTTTCTCTTTCTGCCAATGAAATCATGTCTGTGAATCAATACAAACTATTTTACTGTTTATATCTTTTACCATCTATATTTCTTGAAAAACGTTTTTGCCCGAAATGCTGAATATCGTTGAAAAAAAAATTCTTTTCATTCTTCAACCAAGACTGAAATAATGTATATTAACTTTTGTTCAGTTTTATTATTGTATTCCGATTTAAATACATTAATATCTAAAGTTTACTATACGAATTAAATTTTGTATGAAAAAATTGTCTGCTACCTATGTATAACATTCACTATCAATTTATCCTTTTAATCATCAACTCAAAATATATTTCTAATTGTTATATTATCGAGAAAAAACAACTTGTCGAGGGTTTTTTCTAACACACATAGCGATATGAATAAGACTAAGTAGCAAAATAAAAAAAGAGTTAAAAATAAATTCAAAACCAAAAAAATAAATTAGTAGAAGCATTAACAAAGTAATAATAAAGGAGAACGAAGTACTGTAAAATAAATGAAAGTTTACATTGCACGTTTAATATAGATAATAACCAACATACTAGTCTTAGTAATGAACGTGAGAAAATAAAGAGGAAATTACATATATAACCTGATCAGCTAATAAATTATTCACATTAATGTCGAAACAGTTTTTCTATTTAGAGAAAATCAGTTTGTACCAGTTATTTTTCAGAAATAATATACCGTATGTCATATTACATGTATAATTTACGATTCTGCATTAACAACACAAAGTGAACTCAAATTTTAATTTAATTGGTTGTAAACTCAATGTAATTAATAATTTGACTCGAGCAATTGCACTACCAAACCCAATTTATGTGAATTATGTATATTACATAATAAACTAAAACTCCTGGAATTAAAATTAAGTTATTAATTGTTGTAAGGTAAAAATAATTTTTTTTTTCCATGAAAATGTGCAAAAACTCGTATTCACCAAAAGCAGTATTAAGAAAATATATTTATTAAATTTGAGAAGAATACAGAGTAAGTCAAGCAATCCATTGTTTGTTTTGCTTGGGTTATGCTTAACCTTTTGGCTACGGCTGGTAAGCATGTCTTACCAGTAAACACCAGTAAGCAAGTGATCAGAAGAATCGTAATATCTCAAGACACAAGTATGCTAGCGAGCTGAGTTTTATACTGAATGAAAAAGAAAATTCTATACTTCATAACACCTTCAAAAATAATGCCGATAAGACTTTTGGTTTGTTATTTTCGAGGCATCAAAAATTTAGATTATAACAATTGGGGCCAAGTTAGCAAGAGTTCTGTAGAATCGTAATATTTTGAGACGCAAGTAAGCTGGCGAGCTGTTTATATCACTGACAGATCGATAAAAGGAAGCTATGTTTAGAACAGGCAATAACCCGTTTATTCGAGTTCTATAACGTTATTCTTTCCGTTATAACAGAATTTTTTTCCGTAGCGTAAAGACAGACAATTTTTTATGTTTATATTATATAATCATTTTTGACCGATTTTAAAAATTTGTATACTAAATTTACCGCAAAATTTCAAATTTTAAAAGTGTAATAAAAAACATGGGTCACAGATCACTTGAAAAAAATATTCCTTAGAAACCTCAAAAAATATTTTTGAATTTTTTTAGCGCGAAAAAATTTTCCAAAAATTAACACATCAAAATTTTGTTTGTACCAAACAAAAATCACCAATGAATCATCAAAATGAATCACCAATTCTTTGTTAACCTACCCTAATTTTGTGAGATTTTTCGGATGAAAAACAAACGAGAAATCATGTGCATAACCATTGAAAGTTTTTGCATCGGCCGCATTTAAAAATATGGCCGTAACCAAAAGGTTAAAGCATCTAGTGTTATATGTATTTGGTAGGATAGGATCCCCATCCCACCGAGCTGGACTAGTGATTAACGCGACATCGCAGATCAGATTTTGAAATCGGAAAGCTCTAAAGTTCATATCCTAGTAAAGGTGCTTTGCTTTTATATTGATTTGAATACTAGATCGTGGGTACCCTGTCTTCTTTGGGTTCCAATTAACCACACTTCTCAGGAATGGTTGACCTGAGATTGCACAAGCCTAAACTTTTTTTACATTTATACATATCACCATCTCTCATCCACTGAGGTAATACCTTACGATAGTTCTGGAGGCTAAAAGAAAAAGAGAGAGAATGGAAACTCCGGTAAGGGTGGTGAGTGATGGCTCAGGCTTTTGCGGCACATGTGACATTGCGGCCCAGACGCAATATCCCTAACCTAACCTAAGGTAGCAATTTTCTACCGCGCCTCAGTCGCTGAATACCAGCAAGTGCCTGTCCACCATTTACATAGCGCTTGGAGCTATAATGGCCGATGGCCAGCCAATTCCAAGGATCAGGCTTCCACAGCAGTGCGGTTGGAATCA
>JAAAKQ030095690.1:0-10967 GCA_010016005.3 Zanna intricata
GCTAGAAAATGTTGGCTCTCAATGGGCAGGCAAAAAAGTTTGAGAATCAATGATTTAAACCTTAACAAAATATACATGTACATATAGATCAATTCATTCAATGTCAACGGAGTTAAATTTTTTCATCACAATTTCCTGTATTTTTCCTTCAAACTTTTTAAATAATATATATTTTATAATCTAAAAGCTAATACACATCTTTTATTTTAACAAATATATATATATATATATATATATACATATGGTTCAGAAACCAACGTAAAAAAAAATTTTCGTAAATATTAACATTTCAATACCCACTCTGTTTCAGAATTTTATAAACAATATTTTTCATTACTCATTTGCAGCTTTTTTTTTTAATACCTTTCCATTCATGCTAATTTTCTCAATATCTCTTAACTGATATCTTTGCCGATTAGTACAAGGCATGGTTTAAAAGAGTCAAACCATGTGACCAATAATAAAAATTTGCTACAAAATAGCAAAAGAAAATTCAAAAATATTACATTCAGAAATTCAAACTTGCATAGTTTACCTTTGTATCACAACTGCCCTTATGGTGCATAAAGTTATAGCACAATTAAATAAACTGAGAGAAAATGAAAATTTCAGTACAGCTAGAACAGAACAATAGTAAAACTTTAATAACCTTCAAAGTACTCTCCAAATGATTAAATGTCTATCCCAACAGTTTACCAACTGTTGGAAATATTTTTAGAATTCCTGAAGAGAAACACTGCCAAAGGTCTGCAGCAATTTATCTTTGACTTCCTCCTCACTACAAACACAATTCCCTTTGAGTTCTTTTTTCATACACAGCAACAAGAAAAAGTTGCATGAACTGTGAACCAAGTAAGTATGGAGAGTGAAAGACAAATCATCTCGTTTTCTGACAAGAAGTATTTTACCAGGAGGGCAATATCGCAGGGACACTGTCATGGTGCAGAAACCAATCTACCACAATCCCAGGCATTTTCACTGCATATTTTTACACAGTCTTCTCAACAGATACATGTAAAAATACTGATTCACCACCTCTCCAGGAGGAAGTTCTATCTGAACAATCCTGTTAACATCAATTCAACACCATCTTCATTAATATTTCATTAAACTTGGCCTGCTTTATTTATTCTCAGTAAACTCGGGGATTTTCACTGGTTTGACTGTTTTGTTTCCAGATCATAACCTTTATCACCTGTTACAGCTTTAGAAAGAAAGTGTAGATTATTTCAAAGTTGGAACTTCATATCAGGACACATATTAGCATAAATAATTTTCTGATCTTCTGTAACCAACTGAGGGACAGATTATTCAGTAACAAGTTTCATGTTCAAATTATCTGTTAAAATTTGTTGGCAAGAGCTCTAAGTCATTTCAGAAATCTGTTAAAAGTTCTGAATTCAAATTTTTGTTTCCCTTATTTGTGGAGGTCAACTAGTTCTTTATTGGTCTTTAAAAGACATTTCTACTCATGTGAAACTCAAAAAATACTGTTAGATTTATATTTTAGTTAAAGCTCCTTCTTTAAAAGCATTGCTACTCATTCAGCAGCCATTTTCTCTAAGAGGAAAACAAATTTAACCCATGCTCTCTGATCTTTATGATCACCCATTCACAACACAAAAATCACACAACACATTTAAAAGACATCAAGAAAAAGTGACACAGAACATCTTATGTACAATAGAATCCAATGCCATTTGGCAGCTTGTAAACACAGACTACTGTAAGCTTGCTGCACCTAGTGGCAGAATTTGCAACTATATCTAGACTATGCATCAGATACAGACTGCAGCACCTCCTTTACTTTGCCAAAAAATCATTAATAAAGAATGGCACATTTGTAAGTAAAGCACCCATCAATTACTGTCTCATGCCTTTGGCTGTTTCTTTCTCATTATCTATCACAAAATTTATATTACTGTTAAATAAAACTGTTTTTTTTTTCTGATGAACAAAGGGAATATGAAGGAAACATGATCTCAGTTTTGGAGTGACTTTGCTGCATTATGTTTTTTTTTATTGGAGGTGATTATTTCACTTCCACGATGAGTGTGCTCTGGTTTTTATGTTATAACTGTACACCATGTGTCATCAACTATTGACATTTTTTTTTAAATTTATTGCACTTTAATACCCAACTGCAACATTGTGTTTTTGTTTCTTGGTTAGCATCTGCACTACAAATTTTGCCATAATCTGAAATATGTTCTCTTTTTAGGTCAACATCAAGAAACACAGTTTTAAAAAAAGAATGTAAACTTCAGACACAGAAAGTTCAACTTCATAGAAAGTTAGTTGACAATTCCATATGCATTTACATTTTCAATTATTGTTTGCAGCGCAGATGTGTTTGCTGTACAGCACATTCACATACATATTTGAGTTTATGTTGATTGCCTCCCAACCAATCCAGCGCCACTCTGAATGTCAACTGACCTTTCTAAACTTTGTCAAATAATACTTAATTTTTCAGAAGTAAATAAATTGATATTTTCATTTTTAGCCATAAGAAAGCAGCACTTACATTGGCTGAAATAAAATTTTAAGAATTTTTAGTGGCCATTTGTCATGCAAAGCAATATGAGAGTAACATAAAGTATATGGTTTTGGTTTGAGTTTTTTATGCTTGATGTTTTGTTTTTATTCACAATAAGTTTTCATTTTATACTGTTAAACAGATATTATCTTTGACAATGGTGCTAATAATCCTGATAATATGTTATTTAATGAATGTTTTTTAGATAATGTATTTTAATCTAGTCTTGTACTGTCTAATTTTAAAAGGAATCAATTCATCAACCTTTATATTTTTATAATTTTGAATTAAACAAATATGTAATGTTTTTCCTTTTATAGTCTTTTAAAAATTACAACATGCTGTTATTATAGTTAATATAATTTTGAATTAATTTCAAACAAAGTCATGAATAGATCAATTTACTTCTTAGAAGAAACAAATGTTGTTTATTAATATTCCATAGTAAAATGCTTGACTAAACTCTTATAATACAATAGCACTAAGAAAAAAAAATTGAATAATTTTTGTAATTCAACAATTTTAGGTATTCACATCATTATTAAATCTTCAAAATCTAAAGTGTCTTTTTATTTATTTTTCAGCAGAGTTGAATGTGTTAAAAGAAATTTGCAGCAAAAAGTAAAGAAGTTATTTATACTATTTTTTAATTAAAGGCAGCATATTTCCAATATTTTATTTTTTTTTTATTGTTAGTTACATTAATTTTTTTTTACATTATCAGTCTATGAAACTAATTAGAAGACGAGTTTTAAATGAATCAATCATTTGTATTTTTTTCCACCGAAACAATAAATTTTGAATTCAACTCATCTTTGTACTTGACCTAGGGATATTAATGATGAAGCTATGTTGAAAGTTTCATGTAAATTGGACAACCCTCCCCTTATGAATTATCATATTAACAAATTGTAAATATCTTACTTCAAAATTTAATATTTAACAAGTTATAATTTCACTAAAAATTATTTTTTACTGATTTACTGGATTAAAATTTCATACAATGACATTTTTTCTACAGGACGTATCTCCAGGTATTTTACTATGTACATATTCTTGACCTAAATTCAAAAACCATACTGTAAAAATCACCCATACCAATTTCTATCTCTGACATAACCTCTTGAAATTTTTCCTAAAAAATACATTTTCGTACAAAGATAATACCTTTTTTAAAAATGCACACCTAACACTGCTGTCAAATAAATATATTACATAAATGTAAACCAACCACAGGAAAAACATTTTAACTAATAAATAACACTTACAGCATTAAGTGACTTTTTAAGAAAAACATTATGTTGTATTACCAAAGTAAAATGCATCTATTGTAAAGAATGAAGTTACTATTACTTCAGGTTTTTTTAGTAAAGTAATACTGGAAGAGGTGTAAAAAATTAAGTAACAAAAATATTCAATCATTTGTCATACCTGGTGATACTAAACAAGTTGGATAAATTAATGCTCAGGCTAATGAAACATTTATTACTCTCTGACAAAAGTTTAGTCTTAAGCTGTTAGGTTCTACTTTGTTTCATAAAAATGGTTAAATGGTACAGAATTAGGTTAACTTAAAATTTTAAGAAATACTGAGAATGCATAAATCAATTACTTTAACTATACAGGAAAAACCATGCAGGAGTCATGGGCTGCTCACATATTAAAGATAATTTACCTATAAAGTTCTATGTCTGTGAATAGAATTTTAACTAACAGAGGAAAAAATAATTGATAATGCAAAATATTACAAGGGTTAATGAGTAATATTAAAAAATAAAGTTTAGGAATATATTTTTAAGGTAGGCCTACGGTTAAATGCTAGAATTTAGATTTAATTACATTACGTTAATTTATCTTTCAGTAGTTATAGACATAACATATAAGTTTAGAAACTAACTAAACAGTTCCCTAACTTATACTGATTGTCGGTTAAAACTCTAGAAAAAAAAAACTTATCTCAATTCCTACAACAGTCTATCAAATGAACAAAAACTATTATTTAAAAATAAAAATTTATTTGATCCAAAATAGATTATTTACTTTATATAAAGACAGTTAATAATCTCATAAACTTAACTCACAATATCACCTATCACTATTCTCTCACAAAAAACATAAAATTTATAAAAAAAAATAATTTTTCATAATTATTATTTCTAAGCTCTACATAAACACAATGCAGATTAAATAAATGCACATTACTTACTTAGATGTCATGCACAATTAACCCTTGAAGCAGTAAGTGTCAATTAAATCTACAAGTATACAGCCCATAAATTGCAACTGTCAATTTTGCCAACAGATGATCCCACTTGTGTTTTGAATTAACAGGTTAGCCAGTCTTCATAACTATACAATCATTTTAAACAAAAGATTCCCTTCTTTCTCATAGTATACTTTATTTCTGTTAGGAACGCTTTACCTCTTTTCTACAGCAACAAAAATCGAGGTAGCACTTGTGTGTTAGCTACCACTGTTTACATTGCCATGTCGTGTTTGCAATTTGTTCTTGTGTTTATGTTTAAAATATCTTGTTTATTGCTAGTTATAGGTAAGATTTTCTGATAAAAAAGTCACATAAAAGTATATTATGCAATCCAAGTACTATAAACAAAACATACATAAACTCTGCAGTAGTCATTCATAACCTGTAATATTGTGTTGTCTTATCATCTGTTTTAGTTGTGCTTTACCATTTTTACAGTTTGAATTCTTAAATCATATATCACATACGTAAACAAAATTCTGATCAAATCCTGTTAAGAGAAAAAATCATAGTTTCAACATTGTAGTCACTTTGCATGAAACTTGATGGGCCTTCCACTTCCAGTATCATGTCATCTGAACATGTTCTAACTCGTCTACCTAGAAGACAAGAAAGGATGTGTGAAGTTTGTAGCCGCAAACTTCAAAAAATGCAAGGGAAGATCATCTTACTGGTGTCCAGGAAGTAATTTGGAGATCCATATAAATTGCTGGTCACAACTCGACCACTATTATAGATTAGATCCAAGGAAAAGACATAAAAATTAAAATTATTCTAACACACCAGGCTTTTTTATATGTAGATAATGTAGTAATGATTATTTAGAGTTAGAGATTAGGAAGTACTGTGTAAATAATGAAACTTATGTTAGAATAAATTTTCTTAGCAAGATGGTACTAGCCATTTTCACAGTGTACTTACATAATATATTTTTTATATTTTCATTTCTACTGCATGTAAAATTATGAAACAAAAAATGTTTTTTTTAAAATAGAATGTTCTATTATATGTATATCTCAGAATAAGTGTAATTATTCATGGGTTTGAGAACCATGCACAGTAAAGAAACAGAATTTTCTGCTTCAAGATTATACTCCTCAATTTTTATTTTACTGAATTATTAATATACATTAACAATTAAAAATATTAACTTAGCAATATTCTTTGAGATTTTCTGTTTAATTTGGTATATAATAGGCCTGATTAGGGTAAATATCATTAGGATGCCATAAGTTTAGGAAAAAGGCTATGTATTGTGCAAAATTACTTGGCATTTTAGAATTCACCACTTCGAAGTTAAAAACGAAATAACAGCCCTTTTTTTTTTCATAAAAAGGTGAATGCTAAACTAAAAACTAAAGTAATGCAATTAATTAAAAATAATTTTAGTGTTTATACAGAAAATGTATAAAATAATAATTTAGGAAAATAAAATCTGTGCTTACATGAATTTTAAACCACAAAAAATGTCAAATTCTATAAATCTAACCCGTTTGATCACTTATGCTTCAACAGAAATAGAAATAGAGAAATAAATATTTTGTCCATATATAATTTCACGTTAAAACAGTAAATTCTAGACAAATTCAACTTATCTACAAACTTAACTGGGGTATTAATAACTTACAGTTATATTTATATAACTTAAACTTTAACTTATAGTTTATGTTATATATCGAGCATATAACTCAGATGATCTATTTAGAACTGTAGCGTAAATCTATAGACAGAGAGACAAACACACACTGCCACATAGTATTCCCTTTTTGAGAAAAGTAAGGGGTTTATTATTTAATACAAAAAAAGAAATACTGACCATATTTTTTATAACATAGTTCTCACTAGTAGATTGCTGTTTTAATAATCTATAAAATAAACTACTGCATTCTTTCAATTTCATAATGAACCTTTCTTCAATATTCTTTGATTTATGATAAATAAAATAAATGCTGATCCAAAAATAACTCATAAAACAGACTCTATAAATCAGATGTTCAATCTGAAAAGAGTAAATAAAATTTAGTAAGAAATCCTCTTTAAAAAAATAAATATTTTATTAACTTAAAGGGAATTTTTCGATAAATAATTTATATAATAAAAAGTAACAATGGAACAATCGGAATTTACTTGTAATTAATTATTAAGCTATATTATGGGATAGAATAAATCATGAATGATAGATAAAAATTGCAAACAGGTTATGTTCTTTTTTTAATTTGATACAGGATTAAACTACCTCATAGCAGTCTGACTTCAATTCAATGCTAATATCCAGACAGTTCTATTAACTTTCTTTTTATCTGTTTAGCCTCCAGAACTAATCCTCTAAAAGAGGATACTTTTTAGGTTATGATATTACCTTTGAAGTAATATCATAAGGTATTACTTCAAAGGATGAATGAGGATGATATGTATGAATGTGATTGAAGTGTAGTCTTGTACAATCTGAGGTCGACCACCCCTGAGAAGTGTAGTTAATTGAAACCCAACCACCAAAGAACACCGGTATCCACGATCTAGTATTCAAATCCGTATAAAATTAACTACCTTTATTAGGATTTGAACCTTAGAACTCTCGACTTTGAAATCAGCTGACTTTCGATGTCTTATTAACCACTAGACCAGCCCGATGAGCCAGTTCCATTAACTGAACCCTACCAAAGTACACAGGTACTCAAATTATTTTACACAGGTTTTGCAGCAATAAATGGGTTTTTGGGCATTTTACATTGGTTTTACAGCATTCTAGTAAACCAATAGTAGTAGACAGTAGAACAATGTTGACCACTCACTCACCTTACAAGTAAACCGATTACTTTCAAAATATAGATATCCAGACTTTATAAGTAGAAGTGTCAAAATTTAATTATGAAACTGAACAGTACACTAATCATTAAAATAAAAACATAAATCTAACAATTAGTCACAAATATGCATACCAGTTAAAAAAGTTAAGTTACTAAAAAATTTTAGTAAAATAATGGGCACACCACATCATGAATTTTTCTTGGTTTAATTTTCTATAGGATGGATAGAAATGATTTTTAGATTTTTGTAAGTTTTTTTTTTGAAATTACTGAATAGACATTGATTTGTTTTTTCCATTTTCTGAAAGTGATATGAGTAGTTTTTAAAAAAAATTACTATTTCAAATAGAATATGTTGGAAATGTTAGAAGAATAATGTGCATAGTCTACTCCTTAATTTGACATTTATAATCGTAACGACATTAAAGAATTTTAAACCATTATTATGTTACCTTCAGCAATGTTTTTCTCATAAATATGATTAAATTTTTAAAGACAAATATTCATTATTTCTAGGGTTAAAAACTAAACATATTATCATGTTCATTTTTAAGTCTTACATCTCCTTCACATCACAATTCCTATTTTTTGCAAGACAAAGATATGACAAATGGGTGATAAAATATTACAAAATGTCATACATGATAATAAAAATAAGTAAACGATACAGAGCACCCTCAATAATATAAGAGACACTTTTTATCTCACTAGGTGGAAGTGTGGACATTACGAAGAGCCAAATTAATTTTTATAGAAGTACCATTAAAGAACATTTACAGAATTTTTTTTTTAAGTATAAAAATAAAGTATTCTTGCCTTCTCCATTCCAATTGCTGAATTATTTTTTAGTAAAATTAACAAAGTTTTACACAAAAAGTTCCAAATATTATTTTCCATGATGTCACTAATTGATGACAATGCAAGAAACCGTAAAGTATCTTTTTCTATGTTAATAACTCCGAAGAATTCTTCCTGTAAAAGAAATTGTACATTAATACAAGCTAAAAGTTAAATGTATCATCACCAGTATGTATCAGTTAAGTGTTTACATTAAAATTTTCAAAACAAATGTAGTTTTTTACCAAAACTGAACTGCAACAGATAAATGTAATAAAAAAAGAGGGGAAAAAAAGAAAATTATGTTATCATGAACAGTGTATTACAACTAATTTTAAAAATGTTCATCAGAACTGAGCAAACATAAATTTAAACCACCAAAGAATTAAATTATTCAAGAGAAAAAAATAAAAATTTCAGAAATATAAGGCTGAAATGTATGTAATAAACATATCATTCAATACAGTTAAATATATTTGAATCAATTGATATAAACCATTCATCATTTTCAAAAGTGTTGGAGTTCAGTTTTTTGTAGATAATTAATGATTCTAAAATTATATACCTCTAAAAAGAAATTTACCCAGCAGGTATTTTTATTCAGTTGATTCAAGTTAAGTTTGAATTTTAGCACATACTGTTTTTCATCAGGTAACTGCAAATCAATCTCTTTTTTCTGTTTAACCTCCAGAACCACCTTAAGGTATTTCTTCAGATGATGAATGAGGATGACATGTATGAATGTGAATAAAGTATAGTCTTGTACAATCTCAGATCGACCACTCCTGAAAATTGTGGTTAATTGAAACCCCACCACCAAAGAACACTGGCATCCATGATCTAGTATTCAAATTCATATAAAAGAAACTACCTTTACTAAGATTTGAATCTTAGAACTCTCAACTTCGAAATCAGCTGATTTGTGATAATGAGTTAACCACTAGACCAGCCCGGTGTGCTAACTGCAATCGATCTACCTTTAACCTTCCTACACTTATCATTTAACACATTAACAAAAATGCTTTGGTTCACAAACTTCACTAACATATAAATAAAACCATCAGAAAACACAAAATTTCTAAAAATAAATAAAAGAAAAACAGCGCCGGGCTCATCAAGATAAAAACATATTTTATTCTTCATCATTACTTATCATTTGAAAAACAAACGTCTACGTAAACAGTCCATTATCAGAAATAATAGCAATTCTTAGAAAGGTAATAAAAAATCAGAAGAAACATATTAGAACTAGAATAAATGTGTAAACATTGTTACATAGCAACATTATTTCACATAACAAATAAACACAAATCTGATGACCTTTCTAAAGATATCCTTACAGGCTCAGAAAACAACGTACAAGAATAGATACAGATGTAATCACATCATACTATTGTAACAAGGCATATGAACAAATTTTACATTAAAATACAGAATTAATCATACACTAAACTTCAAACCAAAATACTGACATAATAAAAAAATAGATTTTTTGAACACTCAACAACAAAAACCAAATCAATTAAAATCATGAAAGCACCAGATATGAAGACACTTTTATTCACAAGATCTCAGACCAACCATGTTCACATAAACACTAGGATACGTTAAAAAGACTATTCAAAATACTGACACCTGAACATCAAAAAGAACTCATAATTACACAATACCTATTGCAAATGGATATAGTAAGTCACAGACTAATTTCTACATAAAATAAATAAAATTATTAAGATAATCTAAACAAAAAATACCATATTAAAATATTTTAACAGACCAGGAAAAATATTACACAAATTTAGCCTTCAGAACAAAGAAAAACACAAAACAAAACATCTTACATAGAACAAAATTATCATATAAACACAGTGTCTCAGAAATATATAAATTAATTTGCTCCACGTGCATAATGTTATACATAGGACAAACAGAATGAAATTTCAAAGATATAATAAATTGAAAAAGCACTCTACAGTAACAATGATTTAGTACAATTTATCAGTAAGAAGTACTTGCCAATAACAGAAATAAACCAAAAAACACATCATTATAAACAACCTGGATAACAATCTACAGACACAAAAGATTTCTTAATGTACCTAAAACTTATAAGATATAAATAAACAATATATTAAATGAACAGAGAAAACTCAAAACTATTATACTTTTTGACCACATATTAAATGTGTATCTTCTTAATAAAAAAAAAATTCCAGGATCAATATTACATAAAAGCTCCACCAATATCAGTGAAGAAGCAATTGAAAGCATTAAGGTTACTTTAAAGTAAATTCATTTGGTCCTGTACAAATCTGCAATAAACACCACTGAGTTGCAGTTAACAGCATCAAGTAGTGCCGTTCCACTTATTTCATTATGAAACAGATATTAATGTGAGCTGAAATAAGAGAGATGCTGTAGAAGCTTCAAGAATGTCATTAAGACATTCACCTTATTTACCTTATTAATCAATCATGTATCTACCTTTGAATGGAATGTTTAATTAGAAAGATAAAAA
>JAAAKQ030095712.1:3752-14555 GCA_010016005.3 Zanna intricata
TTTTAGTATTGTCTTCCCTCCGATGAAGGGTGGGCACCCCCAAAATTGGGCCTTTTGTTTTCTTCCCCCATTTTCCCCCCCCCCCCCCCAGTCGGCACATTTTTCCTCTTCCTGGCAGTCTGTGACATTGTGACCATCTTTGGCACATCGAGTGCAAATTACGGTTTTCTGACAAGAAGTTGTATGGCTATTGTTGTAGTACAAGGTTTTTATAACAATTATTATAATACCCATATATATTGAAGCCCATCAAATAAGTTTATAATTAATTAAAATGATAAACATTGTTAAATTGTTATATTAATAATATTTAATAATGGTATTTTGTTAATAATATTTCATTTCTACATTTAATAATAATATTTTGTTGATATTATTTCACTTGTTTGTTAAAAGTATTTAAATAATTCAGTCTTTGTTATGTGTGGTCAGATTTCGAACTTGCTAGAAACTCATAGAGAGTACAAGATTCTACTAGAAACAGTAAAGTTTATATTTTTTAGAGTTAATTGTATTTATAAATAATGAAGATATTTGTAATAGAAATAAATATAATTTTCAACTGATTTCTAGTGTTTTCTGAACGTCGGCTGACAGTGGTAGTTCCAAGTTGTTACACTGTGCAAAAGTTAAAAATTGTTTCATGTAGATTTTGTTGAGTGTTGTAAGTGTTGTTTGTTTGTTTTGTTGTGTTAAATAAATTATTGTGAGAAGGCTTGATATTGTGTTTGTTATTTATACGAATCATGTTCTCACTATAATTGGCGACCGTGACTGTATTGTTAAATAATTGCAGGGAAGTCGATATCGTGTTGCACACGAATCATTCACTCACATCACTATACCCTTGGCATTGAAAACATCGTCTTGGATTGGGGATGGAAGGTCGGCTCCAAACCGACAGGTATCCCACTTTAATCTTCTCTGGTGGTAGCGGGAGTCTGAAAGTCAGAATGAGAGAAGGCGCTCTGGCTTTTTATTATACACTTCACCTCCATAATATCTTGGGAACGAAGATCATCAACAATTTGTCACATCCATATCCAAAAGCTCTCGGCAAAAAATTTATGCTCGTATTTAGTGTTTTGTGGCATTCTGCACTTATATCTATCCCACCCAAATTTTTCAGACATAGCAGAGATAGACTCTGCTCGTCATTGTACGTTTCGATCAGAATCGATCCGTCATGTAACTTCTTGATGTTCTTTGGGGAGCCACTTGAAGCCGTTATAGTTTTATTAATTACGAAAGGTGAGACTTTTTGTAAAGAGCTATCTTCCTGGCTATTTCTCAGAACTACAAATCTGATATTTTTGCTTTGTAGCCTTGAACTCTCACTATTTAAAACAGTGTAATCTTCCAAATTGTTGTCCTCGTCGGACAATTCCGACCAAGGGCTCTTCACTAGACTATTTTTAGTGGTTTTTTCAGATGGATTACAAACCATCATAGTAATTTGTGTTAGACCTGTAATTTTCATCCCACGATATAACAGACCACTCCAGCAGAACACAAGCGACTGGTGCTAGAGCTAATTACATCTGGGTTCGCCCTGGTGCCCAGAGGACATCATTCGAGACTCACTACATAGAGCCATTCACCCATTGGCATGATAGTTCCCACCTTGGATTAAGATTGCGTTTCGTAAGGTGTTGCAACATCACCTATGTGTAAGAAGAAATAATGTAGAAATGTATATGCAAGAAGAAATGGTGTAGAATGTTGTTGTGTAGTTGTGAGCTTGTATATGTTGTAATTTATGTAGTGTATTTGGTGTAGAATATGTGAGTGTAAAGTGTTCTGCGGCTCAGTGTGTAGTAGGAAGAAAAGCTGCAGAGACTAGGGTCATGGAGATGCCAATCCCCAAAGTCTTAAAGATTAAGACTCCCTGTCAGGGGAAAAAAATAACCAGGGGCGTATTACTGTCTAAACACAAATAAGACTCCTGCACTATAATCTGCTTAAAAAGCTATCCAATTTTATACAATATAAAAAAAATTGCACTTGTAACTTTAAAGTAATGCTGAATACATGTAAAAGGCACTCACTCATCCTAAAATAAAATTATTATAGTAAATTTCATGATTCTGATCATAGTCTTAACAGAAAACTCCTATCTGAAAGGAACTTGGAATGATTAATAAAAACAATGGA
Organism: Zanna intricata; assembly: GCA_010016005.3. Taxonomy (NCBI): domain Eukaryota; kingdom Metazoa; phylum Arthropoda; class Insecta; order Hemiptera; family Fulgoridae; genus Zanna; species Zanna intricata. The sequence continues at coordinate 5,907 of JAAAKQ030095712.1, forward strand.
AAAATCTTGATCATAACAGCAAAGAGGAAACGAATAGCTATACAGTTTGTCAATTACATCCAAATTATCAGTGTGAATTATGCTAATTCAATGGTCTAGTTTGAATTTCTGTAGCAATGTCATTTAATTAGAAGTATTTGAGAGTTCTATTTTACATCAATGTAAAATATTTTAATTACAGTAGTCTATATTTTTTATATATTTATAAAATTTATGCATAATCATTAAAAATTATAAGTGATAACTTACCCCATATGTATCTATATGTATCCATATGTATCTCATGTGAATTATTAAATCAAACTGACATTCTTGTATTTTATACTTTATAATTTGAATGTTTTGTTAACCATTTCTGTGTATAGAGTAGTAAATATTTCAATACGTGAAGTCATAATTAATTTTAAGGTTTAATCAATGGTTTTTACTTCCTTATAAGAGTACAAAGAAATATTGTAATCGCAAAAAAATGTCAGATTTTAGTTAACTGTACAACTTCTTTTATACTGATATCATTAATAATTCCGCAGTTAAATAAGATGTAGAATCCACAGATGGTATCCATCTTATCAAGAATGCCCATGTAATTTACTGCGTTTTTAGATTTTTGCTGCTTCTAAATTTCATATCGCTAAATATGAGATTTCATCTTTATGGTGTGTAAAAGTACATATTTTTTTTATGGTAACATGTTTCATTATATTCATTACATTATATGTTTCATTTCATTACATATGTCATTGTATTATTTTATTATACATATGTTTCATTGAATTATATGTTTCATTTCATTTCTCTATGATAACATTATGTTTCTGTTATATTCTGTTTCTGATTAACATAAAATTTGATTCTACTTTGAAAGTTGAGTGACAAAAAATTTTTATTATTTAGAATTAATAACTGGTGAATATTCATTGACTGTTTGTAACTTCAAAAACTAATGACTTGTTCAAAAGCAAAAATTGTTTTATGTTGTTCATTATTTATTTAATTTAAAAAATTATCCTGAATACTAAATGTAAATGTAAAACACTCTATTAATATTTACAGCAAATGCTAACAGATATGAGGGAGAATGGCTGAATGGTATTAAATATGGTGCAGGTCATTATTATCATTTGGACACTGGACAGATACAGAATGGAGTATGGTTAAATGATAAAGCAGTTGTTAGTCAGATGGCCGATAGCACATACAGACAAGCTGCAATCCACCCAACACCTTATCCTATAAATAAGGTAAATCTTTTAACATTATTTATAAAACAGTTCTACTATAATTTAAATTAACCAATCTAACTCATAAAAGAAACATTTTCAATATTGTTAATTACAAAAATATTTTAATAATAAACACACTAATTACAAATTATTGTTAAAAAAAATTTAACAATAAAATTCTTTATAGAATTTATCAGTAAATTCTGATTACTATCAGAATTTTACTTTTAAATATATTTATAACCATTGTAGTTGTAAAACAGCTTCCTTTTTTTCTGTAAAATTGAAATTTAATATCAGGGGATTTTTTTAAAGATATTTTAATATAGAATTATAACTTATAAAGAGTTCTACTTTCAGGAATTCAAGGTTACTGAATATATAAACCCAGCTTAACATGAAAGTGAAGTTATGAAGAAACTTAATCAGATTAGTGCCTACGTATGCAGCTGAGGTATAGCCATAAAATAACAGTGATAAAAATCTACCCATGACTTCTTGAAAGGAAAATAAAAGAAGTATTTAGGGTCCAGTAAAATAAAATAAGCCATGATGTATAAGCTGTAATACTATACACTGCTCTACAGCAGCACAATGTGGTACAAATGAAGCGATTCAAAATAAAGTTAAAGAACAAAAGTTGAGAAATGAAATAAAAAACAGAATAAAGGGTAAAGGGAAAGGAGATGAAGAAAATCTATAGGAATGGAAGGTCCACGCAGTGATTGATTGCAGAGAAAATACAGCAACAGAGAAACATGTAATGTAGGAAACTAGGATCACCTTAAACTGTTATTTTGTGAAAGAAAAAAATAATTATCACATTTTAAAAAGCTTTATTCTTAAACTTTAAAATATAATTTCTTGTAGTAAGTGATCCTGATAAAGTGAAAGGACAATTACTGGAAAGGAATCTGCAATTTATAAAAAGTAAGAGATTCTCCTCTATGTCTGTTAAGAATGGCCTAATATTCAATTAATTCAAAGCTTGAATGATGGTATGATATTATTTTATCAATTTTTTTTTTCATAAATATTTTTTTAGTGTAAAATTTTCACTATATTTATTTAAATGCAGTATTGAATGCTGCAGTCAACAATAAATAAAATTCAAATTGATTAAAAAATGAGAATAAACTTTAATAATAAAAAAGGAATTTTTACTTTTGACAAGCTAAACATTAAATATATAAAATGCATTTAACAAAAGAAAAGTTTTATTAAAATAACAAGAAGATAACATATAATTGTAACAAAACAAAGAATTAGAAAAAAATTACTTACCCAATTTTTGTTTATATTAAAAAAACAATACAGTTATCTAATACAAATAGCGTATAGTTTACTGCCTCAGCTCTGAAAGAATTTATTTAAGTCGGTTCAAAATAAAGAGTTTAGATAAGAGAAGTGTAAAACTAACAAGAATTGAAGGCTATATTTAAGTACAGTCATTTTAGATATTTGAAGTGAACAACATGGTATATAGTATAAAGTAAACTGGTGGTAAGGTAGTATAAAGTTGTACATGGTATAAGTATATAGTAAAAAGAATTTTCTATTGCGATTGAAGTAATACATTGTACAAATTCTTGGCAATCTTGACTTCACTGCTATTTAGGAATAAAAAGTAAAAATCTCTAGTGGAATATTTTTATGGAGATATTAAGTATTAAAAAAGAGGAGGCAAAATTCTCTGTGTCCTAGTATAACAGACCAGTAAAAGAAGTAACACAATTCCTATTTTATTAGTATAAAAATGCCTTCTTACAGCAACTCCACATATTCATATCCACTCACATTTCTGTTGCAGTTTCTTAAATTACACAACTCAAATTAAGTTTTGTAAAAATTTTTCTGTATGTACGTTTATATAATTTTTTATTTTTTTAAATTTAATTCATTACAATCAATCATTTTCAAAAATATATTCACAAAAAACTAGGATTACATTTTCAGGAAAGTTTAAAAATGCAAAACTTAAAATAATGTAACTCTATTTTTATGTCAAACAGAGAAAAAAACAAATTGGAAGGAATTTTTCGTGCTTTAAAACATATATGTTTTTATTGAAAGTTTTAGTTTTGGAGATACTTTAAAAAAGAATCATTTTACTCCTCTTTCCTCCTCAATCCAATCTAATGAGACCCTACTTGCTAAAAATCTAGGATCTTAATTAAATACAAATTACAAATACGTTAAACGAAAAAGAAGGTCAATAATCCTTAGTTGTTATATTTGGTTACTATTTATTTTTATGGTGCAATCCATTATGTATAAACAATAAGTTCAATGTATAACCTTTTTTTATACCTCTGGAAGGTATATCATCAGAGGATGAGATGACTGAATTGTAACGTGTGTGAAAAATGCCATGCCTTACTGGGATTTGAATCCGGAACCTCTAGATGAAAGGCCAAGACAGTACCACTTGTGCCACGGAGGCCGGCTCATTGTATAACCTATTTATGAATGAGAAAGAAATTTTTCTTTCTTTCTACATAAAAACGTATGCTACATTTATTTACTGCAAAGTGTGTTGTATTCTTTTAAAATAAAGAAGTTTGTGCATACAGCACAATATGATGTGTGTAATGGAAAGTTTCTATATGAATTTTTACACTTACGAGCACTATAATTTAATTCACTTGCATTCCATGATATGGAACTAATGTAAAAAAGCCATTACAGAGTAGGGGTTGGGTAGTAAAACTACTTTTATTTTGGTCAACAGAGTTCTACACACATCTACCCTAGGTAGAAATTAGCATCAACAACTTTAATAAATGTGTAGTAACCAGCAAATAACACATATTGTCAATATTACACACAATGTTAATATTTTAAATATAATTTAATAATACTGGGATGTGTTCAGCATTTCAACTAAGTTGTAGAAAACTGTCTATAAAAAACAAGAGGCAAGTATTTGTTTACATCAATCCCAAATATATAATTGGGATAAATTTCAATAATAGCATTTTTAATCTTATCTATTTTTTAAATACAAAAAATATATTTAACAATATTTTTTTTTTATAGCTTGAACTGAAGAATTCATCAAAAGTATGGAGAAAGACAGAAATAGGAGTGCTTCATCTTTGTGACATGAGATCTGTATTTTTGACAGATTCAAAACAATGTAATTAAAGCAAGAGTTTTATGTTGATAACAAATTTAAGAGTAACACAAATAAAAAGAGTTAAATATATAATAATTTAAAATATAAAGTATAATTTCTAAATAAATTTTAACTTTGATTATGTATACTCTGTGAAACAAAAAGAAAATATAACTATGTATTTATGCAACTAAATGTATGTAACTATGTATTTAGGAGCTACTCACAAAAGACATCAGAAAATATTTTAGAAAGAAACAAATTTTCACTCTTTGCAGGAGAAGTAATACTCCAGAAATTAAAAAAAGATAGAAAAATTATCTTTATCTTATACATAGTACTGTTTAATGTTTTGTTCTGCTGTTTTAAGTTTGAAATGAACTTAACTTTTGATTTCTAAAACCATACAAAGTATAATGTAATACTGTACAAACATAGCTGTGTAAATGCTAACTTAACCATTCGTCTTTTATTTTAAATTAAAAAAAGACCCCTATTTCATATATCTGCCTAAACTATTCAATCTGTTTGTCAAGAATTAGTACAACTAGCTACTGTTTTGCAGTTTTTCTGTGAGGTCTTCAGGTGTTACATGGGTCTGTTGTACTGGACTAGGGATCACACTTTTAAAAGCAATTAGTTTATGTGAGGTTAGGTGGTGTGAATGTAGAAAATGATAGCATTTCCAATTGCTTGTTTTCTGTATGTTCAGAAAATATACTTTTATTGGTTGTTTTTTGCAATTGTGTGGTCAAGAAAATTATTTGTGAGTACTAATTGTAAAATCATCATAATTTGCAGTGTAATTTTTTAATAATGTAGTGAGAGAATGATTCATAAATAACCAACACAATATCAAACTTCCTCACAATAATTTATTTAACACAAAAACAAACACTAATTATGCTTAACAAAATCTATACAAAACAATTTAAACTTTCACACAGTTACAATGGCAGTGTCATCGATCAGAACTTTGATACACAATAAACCAATCCATAGTCCCCTCGTCTTGCTTATATACTGTCTGTTGTACTTCTAGAAAACACTAGAAAAGTCTATTTGCTTCTATTACTAATAATTACTTTATAAATAAAATCAATTGCAAACAGAATAAATAATTACATTATAAAACTAAATGTTATCAATGCAAATTGCCAAATAAAAATTCATTCTTCTGTAAAAATAATAATATAAACAAAGATACAACCTTACTGCTTCTAGTAGGTTCCATAACTTTCTTCCAAATTCGAAAGGACATGATTACACACAACAAAGACTAAACTATTTTTATATTAACAAAATATTATTAACATAAAAATTTAAACAATGGTTATCATTTTAATTAATTATATATTTATCTTTTGGACTTCAATATATATGAGGAGTTATAATAATTTTGATGAAAACCTTTGTACTACAAAAATTCTCCGCTACATAACCCCCATATATATATATATATTGAAATCCTTTGGCGCCACTACCTAACACCCTTAATGTACATATAAAATATACAAAGGATATTACTGCCATAGTAATGTCTGTCACACCCCTCAACACACAGACAAAGTAGGCCTACACACAATCTTATCATACATCATTTGTACACTAAAACTATTCTTATACAATTATACAAACAATTAAACGAACAATTAAAAATAATTAACAAACTATTATTTTTTTACAATAATTGTTACACACTTCTCACTTAATCGACAAAATATATTAAAAAAAAAACATTAAAATTAATGTTTTATAAAAAAAACTAAGTTATAAAAAAACCTTTTAAGGTTACTTAAAAACTAATACTAAACCTAACTTAGTATCTACTATCTTGGCCAGTGGTTATAGCCATGCCTTGATGCAGCTGGGCTGTCTGTCACCACAATGTCAGTCTCAGCACTGTTGTAGCCGCAAAGGTTGGGATAACAACTTTAACTCTGCAATATGAACCTTTATCCGTGGAGTCATTTCAAGCTCATAGACACCTTATCCAAGCTTCTTCTTGATGTTGAAAGGCCCCAATCTCCTGGGTTCCAGTCCAGCATGGAAGCCTTCAGACTTGTTGCTGAGAGCATGGTTTCGTCTCATGACCACCAATTGACCAGGTTGGTATTCATCTTTTTCTGCGATGTCCATGGATTCATCTTGTCTACAGGAATGCTCTGCTGCTTCAGCCTGCATACACTGGCCATGTTGCTGCTGTTCTTTATGCCATTGCTGAGTTTTCTTGTCATTATTGATCACAGTCGAAGATTCCAATCACCAATCTGATGAATAGGTGGCCGAGGAACAATTAAGCCAGTGAGTATCCAGTGATGCAATTGGTGTGCCATCTAAGGGCAGGTAGAGATTGGGATGGACTTGACCAGATGAATTGACAGCATTCTTTTTAGCTCTTGGTTTCTGTGTTCTGTAGAATTGGGCCTTGGATGGTTAATTGGAGTTGCACAGTGTTCAATACCCCATTCAGACATGGTTTGTTTCCAAAGCCTGGATGTAAGTTGGCTTAAAAAGACATTGTCTGATATCGATTAATACAGTCGATATGGACATTTTGGGTGTCCATATAGACTGAAGGCCTCTGTCCACAGAAGCTGTAGTATCCGGCTTGTTGTAGCCTCTGGTATAGCAAAAGCCTCTACCCATCTGGTAAACAAATCTGTGATCACCAGGATGTTGATATTATCCTGAGTTGTTCTGGGATAGGGATCCATAAATGTCCACTGTGATCACTTCCCATGGCTGAGTGGTTGTTTCCCATGCAGTGCTGTGCTTGCCTTCTTGTTAGTCACTTTAGTACATGCACAAATGGAGCACACCTTGATGTAGGTGGCGATCTCTTTTCTCATAGCTACCCAGAAAAATCAGTGGCGGATAGTTGTATGTTTCTTCTCGACCAGGATGACCAGCATCAGCAGGATGTAAGTATACAATTAATATTAGATCTTGGAACTACAGTAACTGGCTTCTGATCAGAAGATTGCAACACATATGTAAGAATTCCCTTCTCCAATTGAATGTTTTTTTAACACATTTTGAAAACCTTCGGAACACCTTTGGAGTTAGCCCCACTGTTACTAACCCATGAGATCATGGCCTTACAATCCTCACTTTGCCATTTGTATATGATTTCAAATGTTTCACAACCATTTCATGGTAGTTCCAGATGTCTTATTTAACCACCAAAGTGCAGAGTTATCTGTGTAGAACTTAAATTTCTTCCCTTCCAGATCCCTAAACTTTCCTACAGCCAACTACCACAGCTAACGCTTATTTTTCTGCTGTGCAGTTTACTCTGCTGGCTGAAGTTTTCGGCTAGCGTATTCTATAATATCCCTTCCTCCTTCCAGTCTCTCCTGAAATAAGACTGTGCCTAGTCCTAAATCACTTGCATCAGTCTGCAGGCACATCTGTCTGGACGGATCTGGGTGTGCCAGTCGAGGTGCATGGCATATAGCATTCTTGATATCTTGAAAAGCCCTTTCTTCTTTTTCAGTCCAGTTAAAAGGATATTTACCATGTAACAGATCTGTCAGTAGAGTGGCTGTTGTTTCATAATTGGGAACAAAGCTCCTGTACCACCCACAAATCCCGAGGAATTGACGGACTTGACATTTTGTTAAGGTTGTACCATCTCTTCTATGGTAATGTTCTTCTCAGGTTGCCTCTCCAGTCCTTCTGCCGTCAGAATATGTCTCAGATATTCTACTTTTGGTGCAGCAAAATTACATTTCTTAATCTGACATGTTAAATCATGTATTTTTAATTGTTCTAATATCTTAGCCAGGTGCAACAAATGCAATTTTACTATAAATTAAAATATCATCTAAGTATACTTGACAAAATTCACCAATGTATCCAGATAACATTTCATCCATAAGATGCATAAAAGTAGTAGGAGCATTCTTTAATCCAAACACCATTACCTTAAATTGAAATAATCCAATCCTCTAGGTGTTGTAAAAGCAGTTTTCTTCAGTCATTTGAATGGTTTGATGCAGCTCTCCAATATTTCCTATCCAGTGCCAGTCGTTTTATTTTGGTACACCTCCTACATCCCACATCCCTAACAATTTGTTTTACATATTCCAACCATTGCATGCCTGCACAATTTTTCCCCATCTACCTATCCCTCCAGTATCAAAGCGACTATTCCAGGATGCTTTAATATGTGGCATATAAGTCTGTCTCTTCTTTTAACTATATTTTTCCAAATGCATCTTTTTAAATCAATTTTCCGCAAAACCTCTTCATTTGTAACTTTATCCACCCATCTGATTTTTAACATTCTCCTATAACACCACA
>JAAAKQ030095734.1:0-14554 GCA_010016005.3 Zanna intricata
ATTTATAAATAAAAAATTAATTAAATAAACATTTTCCAGTGGACTGAATTGTGAATCTAAACCATTCTCGAATCCATAGGAACACACACAAAAAATTTCATCAAAATCGGTCCAGCCGTTTAGGAGGAGTTCAGTCACATACTCACGGGCAGAAGAATTATATATATAAAGATATATAGAATGTATATGTATTGTGTTTCGATTTCTATAGTTACTCTTTTGAGAAGAAAACATCTTCGTCAAGTATCATAGAGTCAATAGTTTTACAAACATACCCGGCATATGTATACATAAACGGAGTTGGAATTTAAATAATAAATAGTAACTTTTTCAAACTGTTGCTTTGAAAAAAAATAGCCGGAGGAAAATAATAATGATAAGCCTGTCATATCAAGATTTATAGATAGATAGGCAGATAGAGGAAAATGTAAATACTTCTTTCATGACGGTATCATGTAGTTACACATTGACTTTACAATACTAAAAAAAAAGAAGAAAAAAAACACACAAAATAAACTGTTCTTGTGTGTTTTTTGTTTCTGTAATCAAAAAAGATTTCAATATTTAATGATACGTTCAAAATAATATAACATGCATGTTTTAGTATATGGTACTGACACGGACAGCAAACTCACTCTTTGTATATGATAAAATTATTGAGTTTTTATTACTGATTTTAAAACAATATTGCCAAAAAAAAAAATATATATATATATAGATATATATAAATCACTATTATTGACATTTTATTAATTATAAACATGTCATTTTCATAATAAAATGAGAAATTATATTTTGATGTTTTTCTTTTACATAGAAGTATATATAATTTGTTCAAAAATTGTTAAAAAAATTGGAAATATTAATTTTTTTAATGCAAGGTAAATTATTTTTCTTTTAACAAATGGCATAAATCTATTTACTTCTAGTCATAATCGTAATTAGCAGAATGTTTTTTTTAACTAATTAAAAGTTGTAAGGTAATCACGTTATAAAAAAAAAAAATTGCCATACTTTTACTATGAGTTTTTCCTCTGTTTAGCTTCCGGAACTACCGTAAAGTATTACTTCAGAGGATGACTGAAGATGATATGTAAGAATTCGAATGTATTGTAGTTTTGTACAATCTCAGATCGACCACTCCTAAGAAGAAAGGTTAACTGAAACCTAACCTCCAAGCAATACCGGTACCCACGATCTAACATTCAAATCCGTACAGAAGCTTAGAACTCTCGAATTCGAAATAAGCTGATTTGAAATGACTAGATGCTGATTTGCAACATTCACTTGCTGATTTGCGTTAACCACTAGACCAACGCGGTGGGCCTTACTACGATTTAATCTTAGAAGTCTCAACTTCCAAATCAGCTGATTTGCGTTGACGAGTTCATCACTAGACCAATCCTGTGGGTTTATATTATATTTATTTTTATCCTCACACAACAGCTGGAACCACTGTTAAACATGTCTTCAGCCGCTGCGCAGTATCGTGGCAGCAGATTAAGCTTACCACCCCCTATCTAAAATCGTGATTTGTATAGTTTACTCCAGTGGGGTCTCCTTTGGTTCACCGAGACACTCGGACACTCCTCTTCTGGCGTGGCGAAGAGCCTTTCTCAAAGAAACAAAGAAGCTGCCCTTCCCGGCCGTATCACCTAGCCCTACCGAGGGTCGAATGTGCATTGCACACCCTCCCCTTGCGCAATCCTCATGCATCTTCAGAAATACCCCGATTAAGGCATTCTCTTGCGTGATTCCCCCGAATCAGGGCATCCTCAACAATTGGGCTGCCTCCCTGGATTTATATAATCTGTTTGATATTTTCTTGTACTTTTGGTCTCATTTATGTGCACCATTTTTAAAAATTATATTCATAAATCTAAATCCAAGGTTTTCTTTAGATCTAAGAATATCCTAATCGCAAGAAAAACCGATAATAACTACAAATTTCTGATCAACAAGAAACTATAAATACTGGGAAAATACACCAGTGTAATACGAAAAAATCCAATTCTAAAATTACTTTTCTGAAATGAATGGCGTAAGACTTACAAAACGCATGCTCATGTGTATTAAAACTAAAAGATTGATGGACCATATTCGCAAAGATATACAAGAAATAAACATCACCGACAAAGAAATATAAGACCAGAACACGTTTCGAAAAGAAATCAAGAATTTTGATGTGTTTCAATAATTAATAAAATAAGTTTGCAACAACTTAAAATCGTCTGAGAAATTACAATATTTCTATTCATGAAAAATGAAAAATTTCTGTAGTAAAAATATTAAAAAGTATACATAAAATTATTTCAAATGCCAAAAAATATTTTTTACTCAGAATGAATAAAGAAACTTAAAGAAACATATAAAAAACGGGGTAGAATCGTGGCAACGACTAGGGCCACTAGGCAGCTCTTTTTCCTACGACGCCTTGACTCACTCGTAAGCAAGAGCGGTAGGTTCGGGGCGCTTCTGATTATGGCACGGGGGACCCTCAGTGTGAGAGAGGGTAAAGGGGTGAGATGATGGACAGGTGCAATAATGTCCGGATCCAGTTAGGGCAGGGCTGGGAAGTGCAGCTCTCCTAAGGAGGAGAATTTTGGTGGTCAGAAGGGGTGGTTAGAGTGCTTCAATGATACGACGGGAGACCTACAGATAGAGGTGAAACAGCGTGAAGCAATCTGCTACCACGGCACTCGGGGGTGAGTAATGTAATGCCCAATGGTGGTTCCGGTCAATCATGTCAGTGTGGAATCGGAGAGGTGGTTAAGTTTAGTCGGTATTCCAGGCATAAATACGCTCTTTTTTAACATCTAGGGAGATCTGTGTGAGTCCGATACTATCCCATCTGGCAAGCTATTTTGGGTGTACGTAAATGTTTTTCCCTCTCTCATCGGTAAAAAAAAAAAAAAAAAAAAACCGATATCAAAATTATTTTACACACATATCTCTCCGGTAAAAAAGTATGAAGCGTGCGTGGGTGCGTTGGTTTGTTTGTTATCTGTGCCAGATTTTTATTTTTAATGAAGCACATGAACTATTCATTCGTTCGAACGAATTATACTACTTTTATTAACAATTTATCTAAAATTAAATTTAAAAAAGGAAAACATTGGAGTTAGAGCTGTGTTAAAAATTACAACTCAAAAAACGGCTAAAAAGGTTCAAAATTTTGAAACTTTTTGTTCTAAAAGTTTTTGTTGTTGTTAGTATCCTAAATTTATGAACGTTACTTAGTTACAGTATACAAAAAAATAAAAAAATAATTTGTAATGAAACATAAACCATGTAAAATTTTCGCGGGTCTTTTTTTGTAGTAAATATAGTAAATGAAAATCTAATTTTACTGATAATATCGGAAAAGAGTAAACACATTTTGGATATCAATAAAAATAAATTCAAAAACCTTTATTTACTTATAATATTTTATTTACTTATCCAACGATGATAATCAGCTATTGCTGCTCGATTTCCCTTTTCTTATATCACAAAACATCCTCATAATCTCTTCTATGTTGCTTCGTTCATTCCTCCATGTTTCTTACTACTTCCCCTATTCCTTCTACAATTGATGGTCTACCAATAAAGGCTTTTCTAGTAGTCGACCATCATGCTATTACTGCATATGTGTTCATACTATACAACTCGTTTTATTTCATTGGTATCTTCCAACAACGAGTGTTCTTTCCCATTTCTTATCTAATCCTTTATTATCCAGTCCATCATGGTCTTCTGTTATCTTCTTCAAAACATCATATCTGTTGCTGCAAATTCTTTTGGTTCAATGTTCAAATTTCCTCACCGTACACAACTCCATTCTCTATAAATGATCTCTTTTTTATTTTTCTAGAAATGTTGGTGTTCCAGAAAACAGAATCCAGTTGTCGACTGATCTACTAGATCGTGGATAACGGTGTTCTTTTGTGGTTGGGTTTCAATTAACTACTTATCAGAGGAATGGTCAATCTGTGACTTACAAGAGTACACTTTATTTACATTCATACATGTCATCCTCAATTAATCCTCTGAAGTAATACCTTACGGTAGTTTCGGAGGCTAAATAGAAAAAGAGAGTTTTCAAATAATAGATTTTCACTTTTTCGCTTTACTTAAAATATCAGTTTCATCTCTTGGTTTAATGTTAGTGAAATCCTCAGGTAGTTAAATTCATTTACATATTGAATCAATTATTTTTCTACTTGTAGATTTTTCTTAATCCTTTAACTACCAGGGTAATACTTTGAGACAAGACAACTACTTTGACTTATCCATTTCTCTTTTCAGCTTTTTAAACGTATAGGTTTCAATCCCTCTTCGTTTTCTGCTAAAATTAGGTTGGTTTACAGCGAATAACAAACAATAACCTCTCCATCAATCAGATCTACATCTATTGGTTTATACTTTCGTTTCCAATCATTTAAAACTATATAAATCTTAAAAAGAGTTAGGGACAAGTAGCACTCTTGTCTCAGAATTTTACTTATTTTAAAATTTTCTGAAAAATCTTCAAAAAATCTTCTTGCTTTCACTATATACTTTTTGGGCTTTTATAAAATTTTTTAATACGTGTTGTGGAAGGTTTTCCACAATTCATATTCCTTCAACCACAGCAGTTTCATAATATACCAGAAGATTTTAATAACCATCAAATAATTCAGCGATCTCAATCGCTGATTTTTTTTTTTGTTGTTTAACCTCCGGAACCACCGTTAAGGTATATCTTCAGAGGATGAGATGAATGAATTGTAGCGTGTGTGAAAAACGCCATGTTTGACCGGGATTCGAACCCGGGACCTCCGAGATGAAAGGCTGAGACGCTCCAATCGCGCCACGGGGGCCGGCGAATTATTTGATCTGAAAATCTGTTTTAAAGAAGTGGACATCTCTCTAAAAATACTTGATGGTGATAAAACAGAAAGCATTAAATGATAAATTACATTTAAAACTAAATTTAATAAATTAATAATCTGAAAATAGGATTAAACTATAGCCATATATATTTCATCAAACATTATTTTGTTTATGAGATTTATTATAAAAAAAAAAAAAAAAAAAAAAAAAAAAAAAAAAAAAAAAAAACAGCCTTAAACCTTGTATTGGTACCATTGTGAATCACAGCTCTCACCATTCAGTTACCACTGAATGATTATAATCCAAATATTATTATACTAATTTTATAAAAAATTGAAATATATTTTTTCATACATGTGGTTAATGAATGAATATACGCGCACGCGCGCGCGTGTGTGTGTAGTTGTTTGTATTTTTATGAACGAATATCCAATTTTATTGTTTAATAATATCACTCAAGTAAAATTTACTGCCCGGTTAGCTTTTATCATTTTCCTCGATCCAATATAATTTTAATTACAGACTATACAACCCGACCCGTATTCCACGTTATTTATAGCTTTTCTGACCTATGTCATGCTTCACCTGATTTTGATAGCTTTAAAACTCGTCTATTAAAATCATTTTTATGATTTTTCAATTATTATTACTTTAATAAAAAAAAAAAAAAAAAAAAAAAAAAAAAGATAGAAGAAATTAAAAAAATCAGGAAATATTATCGTATAATTGTTTTTATTATTTTTAGACTTTAAACTTAAATTGGATAATGATTAATTTTATAGGGATATTTTGAATTTTATTTTATCGATGAAATTGACATAATTTTATTATTATTATTATTATTTTTAAACATTTATTTTCAGTGATATATCCGTAGTATTTAAAAAAAAAAAAATCTTCTATCATCTGTTTTTCAGCTTAATAGACACTTGGTTATTTTCTAAGAATCAATTTTTACTTTCTTGTCTAGATAGTTCTACAAAAGAGCTATAGATCGAGAAGAGAAAATATTGTAATCAGTCTAATTTTGGCATATGAAGTTTTCAACGGATCAAAAATAAAAAACTAAAATTTAAATTGAATTAAACATTTTTTTTGTGATTTTTTATTCAGAAGTCATCATACAAAATTTAATAAAAGTTCATTCAAAAAATGGGGTATGAAATATCACATCTCGTTATAAAAATAGCAAAAGTGAGATAGTAATATAACGGAGTCATCTTATTGCTATGAGAATGTGATTTTGATTCCAGAAACAAAGAAAAGAGGTTTTTTTTTTTTCATCTATCTCTTGATTTTTTTCTATTTAGCCTCCAGAATCATCGTAAAGTAATATCACAAGATGAATGAGGATGATATGTATGAATCTGAATGAATTAAGTGTAGTCTTGTACAGTCTCAGGTCGACCAATCCTGAGATGTGTGGTTAATTGAAATCCAACCATCAAAGAACACCGGTATCCATGATTTATTATTAAAATCCGTATATAAGTATCTGCCATTACTAGAATTTAAACCTTAGAACTCTCGACTTTAAAATCAGTTGATTTGGGATGTCAAGATCACTACTAGACAAGACTGATGGGCTAAAGGATTGTATCTACCCCTTTATATAGGTTTGATAGTAAAACCAAACACCAGAAAATATCTTAGCCAATTAAGGGACATAAAAGTAAATAAAAAAAAAAATTAACTTCGGTAAAACTTTCAAATGCGGTATCCATAAGGCTAGTATTATGTGACTGTTACATGATACACTAGACTATTGTATGTTATAGCTCTAGAACCGGAGTTTCCAACCGTTTTAACCTAGAGACCACATTGTCTCCTTCACTAAGGCCCAAGGACCATGAGTTTTTTTTTTAAGGAGGTGGAAATGCATATACGCACAGTGTCGTACTACTGCTCACAGTCGTATCCGAACGCCCCCATCAGATTTTCGACTTAAACCACTCCCATAAGGATTTATCCTACGCATCCCGGAACTACCGTTAGGCATAAAATCAGTGTACGCAGGCTGCTAAACCGGTTCTCTCTAACTTTAAGGAGAGATCGAACCATGTAAAACAGGAACACAAAGAAATATAATACCGATACGACTCAGCGATTTAACACTACCACACCGATTTTTTTTTTTTAATTACTACAACAGAAGCCTGTTTGATTACACAGCCGCTAACTACAAATAATCATAACACTGAAAAGAAACATAAACACGAAAACCACAATCCGACGCATCACGAAATAAGACGCTACCGGGTAACACAGTACAACGCGAAACACGCAAGATCACCCCTCAATACAAGTATCCAGATATATTCATTCTATATTATATATTGTGTATTATGTTTATTCTTTGAAGGCACCTTTCTTAGCCACACAGCCGATATTCTTACAATCCTTCTATGACCTAAATCCCCGCACACCAGGCAAAATCCCCTCACCAGGACTTTGACAGTCTTTAGGTTGGTGCTCTTCCTCACCGCAGTTAAAACAAAGGCTCGTCCTGTTATAAAGTAGTTTTTCTTTGTAAATATTTGTCCTGTATAAATAGTTTTTGGAATTAGTTTTCTAAAAATGTTGCAAACACAATCTCACTTTCTTCTTTTTTTTTAATATTTCCTTGAATTCTTCCTCTTTCCTCTAAAAAAAATAAAAAAAACTATTTTTTGATTTATTACACATCTTTAACAGATTTTACAATGTCTTTCTAAGCATATTGGTAGTGCAAGTCACAAAAAAAAAAAATAAATACTTTGTGGTCAATATTGGCAGTATGGGAGCCGATCAAAGTTAAAAATATCGATTTTTTTTTGATTTTTCAAAAAGGTTTAGATTTATTTAAACATTTAATATTATTAAATGTTAAAATAATAAAATTTTTACCAATAATATTACAATAAAGTTTTATCATAATCCATCCATTCCATCACTAAAAACGAAATCGTAAGTAACTTTTTTATTGGTTGTTCATTTTTAATAGAATTTTTTTTTTAATTTTCTCTATTAAACATATAACATAAACTTGAAAAATTAAAATTTTTTAAAGTGGTGAACAAAAAATAAAATCAGTTTTATGAATTTTTAAAACTTTTTTTGGTTTATTTAAAGTGTAATAATATTTTTACAATAAAATTTCATCATATATTATCCCCATTAGAAAAAAGAAATCTTAGGCAATTTTTATCCTTTATAATTATTTTCCTGCAATATAAGACTAAATATATATTTTTAGGAAAGTATTACAACATTGTTAACAGCCTTTTTTTTTTTAATAAATAAAATAATAATAAGCTGTAAAGCCAATAATAAGAATCCTTACGGGACTATTTAATGAAAACTGGGATAAATCTGAAATATAACTTTTTTTTTTTTTTTTTAAATATATTATGTTTTATAATCTTTCGTAATAAAAATAATCTATTTATTCTTTCCATAAATATATTGATATCAATTAAACGAATTGTTAAAAAATTAAGATTTTATGATTATACAATTTTTCTTTTTAATCAAAATTTTACTGAAATAGAATTTAAATAAAAAATGAATTTAAGCAAGCAAATGATGTAAACCATTTCTGACAAAAAAGCAGACAGGAGTTCCGGTTTATACGTACAGTTAATTTAAAAAAAGAAAGGTCAAAGCAAAATTCTACCTGTAAAGTATGATTATAATCGAATAAACTGGACATAATGAATAGCTTTACTGTTTTTTTGAATGGCTTTACTGTTTTTTTTTCCTATTATTATTATTATAAAAGTAATGACTGTCTTTACAGTTTATTTATTGTTCTATAGCGTGGGGATCGATTCATTGCCATTAGTGAACATTGACTTTTGCTTCCTTTTCAATCTTTTAAAATCAATTTGTCAGATTTAGAAAAAAAATCTTGTGATGTCATTTACAAAATATATACTAATTTTTTTAAGAATCTATATTTTTTATTATATTATTTTAGTATTTAATACTATGAACCAATTGTAATTTTTTTTCTTCCATTGATTTAAAATGATAATTTTTGCAACTTCTTTTTATTATATAAGTTTACCAAATTTGCTTATAGTAATTCCTAAAATTAATATTTAAAAAATAAATGGATGCATTCTAATAGTTAAATCTTGATATTGAACTTCCAAAAAAAGAAACTATATTTTTATTTATTGTAAAGGAATTCCGATTAATCCGATCCGATTGGAATTTTAATAATAATTTGATGAGAAACCGAGCTCCCGGATTGGCCCTCTTCCAACCGTCCTCTACCTTAACACACCAATGGCATAACGGCTGCTCTTATTAGTATTAACCTGTACGTAGCAAGTCTTAACTTTTTTTTTTGTTTAACCTCCGGAACCACCATTAAGGTATATCTTCAGAGGATGAGAGATTTATGAATTGTAGCGTGTGTGAATAATGCCATGCCTGACACGGACTTGAGTCCGGGACCTCCGGATGAAAGACCGAGACACTAACACTCGCACCATGGTTGCTGGCAGCAAGTCTTAATCTACAATAATGTGTTATGCGATATGAAAATAAAAAAAATATTGTGAAAGGACGATCTACCTGAATTAAACAACTTCATTAAACGTTTACCTTCAAGGCCACTTCCAGACAGAGAGAGAGAGAGAGAGAGCGAACGCTCTCAACACCCATATCCCCTATGGATATAGGTGTGTAATTATTTGGAATGCTATAGAGAAAATAAAAAATTAATAATTTTGAATCGAATAGCTTTAGAATGAATGTTATTACAAACATTTCTGTATTTTTCTTTTAGGTTTCATGTGATAAATGGCTTCAGAGGTCATAAAATTCTCAGGAACAACCTAATTAAAGAATACTTTTGAGATGTTTGCAATTTAAAATAACTCTCAGAAATAAATGCAAATTGAAACTATGTAAAACATATGATTATTATTTTTATAGCACACATGCCACTAAATTAAGGGATAGATTATCTGATTGTTGTGTATATGTTATATCTTTTTTTTGCTTTTTTTGTTTACCCATCGGAAACACCGTAAGGTATTATTTCTGAGGATGAACGAGGATGATATATAAGAATGTAAATGAAGTGTAATCTTGTACAAATCAGATCGACCATTCCTGAGCTGTGTGGTTAATTGAAACCCAACCACCAAAGAACAACACGATCTAGTATTCTAACCCGTATAAAAGTAACTGGGTTTACTAGGATTTTTGTTTTTTTGTTTTTTTTTTTTGTTTTTAGAACTCTCGACTTCGAAATCAGCTGATTTGCGATGACGAGTTCACACACTAGACCAACCCGTGAGGTTTATACGTTACATTTTTTTTTTTTGTCGATGAGATCGGAGGAATGTCATTAACGCACGCCACCACGGGGTCATCGTGGGGTGTGTAGGGCTCGGACCCAGGACGCTATCCACCCCAGGCTAGCAACAGGCTAACAGGCTCCACCAAGATGTTGTTAGGCGTATATCACCCTATCGACTAAACCTCCCTCACCGCTCAAAAGTTTTCTTTAATTAGGTTGTTCCTTAGAATTTTATGATCTGTGAAGACATCTATCACATGAGACCGGACCCACAATTAAGTATAACAGAGTCTCGGGGGGGGGGGGAATGAATTCGACATCTTCGAGAAAAAAACTGCTTCCGCAATGCATGGAATAAGCGTCGTTTGTTTGGTGAATGAAGCCTAAATCAATTTGAAACTGATTCACTTTTATCGAACAATTTTATTTAGTGACGAAGCTCATTTCTGGTTATATGGTTGTATCAACAAGCACAATTATTGTATATGGAATAAGACCAATCCTTAGGGAGTTCACAAATCTCCATTGCATCCTGAAAAATGCACTTTATGGTGTGGTTTACATGCTGGAGGCATCGTCAGTCCTTATTTCTTTAAGAGTGAAACTGAATTGCATATTATTGTTAATGGTGATCGTACCAGATCAATGATCACTGATTATTTGTTTCTAGATTTGCATGACGTCGACCTGCAACAGTTTTGGTTTCAACAGAATGGTGCCACATCTCATACTGCTACCGAAACAATCGATTTATTGAAAGAACAATTTAGCGACAAAATTATTGTAGAGATTTGCCAATGTGCTCTTGCGGAATTTATATTAAATAAAGACCTTAGATTAAGTTTAGTTTTAAGTCATTCGGTTATCAGACGTGAAGGAGTAAACATGTATTAAATTCAGTTATTAATTCATTTTATTCAGTGTATCAGTTATGTGTGTTCATTAAGCCAGTTTCAGTTGTAGTTAAGCATATATTAATTATTCAATAAATCAATATTATTAAGTTATCAGAGACAATCAATTTATTTACAGTCTATTTACATGTTTCCAACCATAGCGAATTATACAATTATTTCATGAAATAATCCAGTGAATCAACCTCCAACATCATGTGACATAACGCCAGTGGATTATTTTCTTTGGGAATATGTGAAGTTTCTGGTTTATCCTGATAAACTAGCAACAATTGATGCTTTAGAATGAAAAATTACTCATATTATTAACGAAATACGTCTCCAATTAGTTGAAAAAGTGGTTTGAAAACTGGATTGATCGAATCCGGTTCATCAAAGCACTTAGTCGTGGTGGACATATGCTGAAAATTATTTTCAAAAATTAAATGTCAGTCATCTTTCTGATAAAAAGAAAATTGGCTACAAACTTACCTTTTTATTTGTTTTATTTCAGTTCAAAGTTTTATCAGTAAAAAAAAAAAAACACCCTTTTATATATATATTTCATGAGTGTGAATATTATATTATATATTAATTCATGAGGTGTGTGTGTGTGCGTGTGTGCGCGCGCACACACGCACGTGTGTGTGTGTGTAGGTGTGTGTGTGTTTGCTAAATTAAAATTTTTTTAAACTGTATTTTATTTTGAGCAAGGTTAATAAGATTCTGAATAATATTATTGATGTTTCTTGACTGAGCGCTGCATTTAAAATGAAATTTAATTTTTTGGAATATTCCGAGTAAAAGAAAATCGGATTAAAAAAAAATCTGATTTATAATTTAATTTTACTGTAATTTTTATTATATACGGTTTTACTGCTCGGTATGAAAAGGTAAAAGATTGATGGAATTCGGTCGCTTTCAATAATGATGTCATTTTAGATTGATGACAATATCGTTATTGATGGAAAGCTTTGGAGAAAACGTGTGTATAATGAAAAGGGAATTAAAGGGTGAGTTAGAGAAAATATAAGAGTGACTGAAAGGGAGAATGAACTGATTTTGGAATGAGGAAGAGGGAATTAGAATGAATGAGTAAAGAATAAAAGCGGGAATAAAAGTTTAATAGAATTATATTTTAACCTATATATATAATAAATCATGTTCTTGCATATAATATATATAAGAAAAAAATCATGTGTGTGTGTGTGTGTGTGTGTGTGTGTGTGTGTGTGTGTGTGTGTGTGTGTGTGTGTGTGTGTGTGCGTGTGTGTGTGTGTGTGTGTTTATATATATATATACACACACACATGATTTTTTTTTCTAAACCCTCTTGTAATTTAATTGTTATTTTCCCATCTAGATAGCGCTATAGCAGAGGCTATAGATTTAAAGGGAAAGTATTTTAATCGATTCAATTTGAGCATTTGCGGTTTTCACCGGATCTTGACGTTATGACAGCTAAGAACCCCCCCCAAAAAAAAAAAACTGGATGAAAATTTTCCGGATGTTAATGTTTGTATGTACGTGTGTTTTCGTTGTTGGCATCTAAATCACCTTATATCTTTAGGACTACTGGATTACTTCTACATACGGAGCACTGATGCCATTAAATTTTCAGTATTCCGCTGCATAAACTTCGTATCTCCCACACCCATCTAAGGAGGACCGAGTGGAGACAAGAAAAAAGTAAGAAAAAAAATGTAAACAAAGCAAGTCAGGAATCAAATTAGTAAACAAATATGTAAAAAAACTTTACATAACCTAACAACGCTGTTATATCATTATGTAACTAAGCATTTTAAGTTAAAACAGAAACACAAAATTGAATAAAAAAACCATCAAACACAGTTAACTGAACAAAAATAAACGTAAAAAAAACAAACATTTAATAAAATCTCTCTTTGCATAAGAGCAATATTTCAGTATTCCGAGATGGCCTTCTCCTATATCGATACCCCATCCATCTAGTATTTAAATCTACTAAACCATCTAGTATTTAAATCCGTATAAAAGTCACTAGCTTTACTAGAATTTGAATCTTTTTTTTCTTCATCCCTGGGCTGGACCCACATTGAAGAATTACACAGCTCAGGGGTTGTTGTCCAATCTAATGGGCTTCTCCGTCCACCAACAATACAGAATTTGAATCTTAGAACCCTCGACTTCGAAATCAGCTGATTGCGATGACCAGTTCATTTCTTTACGAGCCGGCCTCCGTAGCCGAGTGGTAGCGTCTCCGCCTTCATCCGGAGGTCCCGGGTTCGAATCCCGGTCTGGCATGGCATTTATCACACAAGCTACAATTCGTTCATCTCATCCTCTGAAGATATAACCTAACGGTGGTTCCGGAGGTTAAAAAAAAAAATCTCTTTACCAACATGGTGTTTTTTTTTTTTTTTTTCAGATTTTGAAGTCGAGAATTTGTAGGTTAAAATCCTAGTAAAGGTACTTTTATAAGGATTTTAATACTAGATCATGGATACTAATGTTTTTTGGTTGTTGGGTTTCAGTTAACCAACCATACATTTTAGGAATGGTCGACGGAACATAACTTGGAACGTGATATGACTAAGACTGTTTAATTAAGACTACACTTCATTTAAATTCATACATATCATCCTCAGAAGTAACAAGTTACGGTAGTTCCGGAGGCTAAATAGAAAAAGAAAGACAATCTGTTTATCTTCCTTATAATATTAACTTTTTTTTTTTTTAAATTAAGTGTGAATTTTTTAATAAGTAATAGTTAGATCATTTCATCAACATTTGTGAGGACAATAATTTGTTTTTATATTTCTATTTCAAATCCCAGGAACCCGGTTACTATTTATTTATATTTTTTGTATTTTTATTTTTAATTAGTTCAATTTTTTTTTATTATTCAATTGGAAAAAAATCATTATACAAAAAGATATATGTATTCTTGTAACTTGGAATGTTAGAAGGGAAGAAATAAAAATAAAATGGGAAATGGAGAAGACTCGGCTTTATCAAACTGATACAGATATATAATAGGCCAGTTCTATTGATAAGATAGTATTACAATTGTGATTGGGATTTGGGAAAAGCAGAGAGAGAATGTCAGACAGTTGGAATGTAAAGTAGATATATGTCAAATTATCAAGAGCTCTTACAAAGGAAACTGAGTGTTTAGCAACGATATTATGTTGCTGTGTACAATTTTAAAAATATCTGTCATTATTCTCCTCTTGAGGTTAAATATATTGAGTATATGCCAAATGAATATAAGCACTGATTCAAATAATACTATTAAATTGTTATCAGGTATCAGATTATCGATATATTTGGGTTTAGAAAAAAATTAAGTACTGAACACGCTATTTTACAGCTTTTCTCTCATATTAATGGAGGTATTAATCATAACGATAAGGTAGCAGCGGTGTTTGTAGATTTTCAGAAAGCTTTTGATATGGTGGAACATAAAATACTTCTAGATAAATTATTACAACTTGGAATCAGGGGTATTGCTCTTGACTGGTTTTGTTCT
>JAAAKQ030095756.1:0-21556 GCA_010016005.3 Zanna intricata
CAAAAACTTTAAAAATTGGAAATTGCATTCCTAAAAAAACGAGGTAAAAATGGAATTCTTGGTTTATGAGAATTGAAAAGAAAAATCTGTTAAAATTTAATTACGTTACTTATTACAAATTTAATTACTAGGAAGGAGATCAAAGGTATATTATACGATTTATAACTGTTCAAACGTTCGAGTTTTATTTCTTAGCTAACTATAAAGAATGTATCACCTAACCTTAGACTCACCATGGAGGAATTGTTTTAAATGAAAAAATGGATCTGTCACATGATATACACACAGTCATTATTTATTTCGTATTATGTGGTTACGTTTTAACAATTTTTTTTACGGTTCCTATAAAGTTATTTAATGGCCATCACTAGGACGTACGAAGTATCTTGAATTATTATTGCGCAGTAAATGTGACATTGAGGATATATAACAAAAAAAATATATATATAAAAAATAGATTAAAAAAAATGACTGGAGAATGAAATGTAGAAATTTGATTTATGAAACACCGGAGAATTAAATAGGTTTCTTTTTTTTGTGAGCTTGTGGAGCCGTAACCGGACAGCCGGACAATTCAAATCATCTAGTAGAGTTGTGTACTGTGTATGAGATAGGTAGATTTATTTATTTGCTTTTCATAGGTTTTGCCTTCAACAGGTATCACAGCGGGGATGTCCTGTATTTTAATATCTTGTGAGACAACCGCCTTTCCCTTCTAAGAATTTCCTCTTACTCGACGGTTATCTCCTTATATCATTATTTTTTAATATTTAATTTCCAAAAATTTTTTCTATTTATTACATTCCGTTTTAAAAACATTATCTGTTGTTACGATATCGAAACATGAACTGGGAATACATATTTTTGAAAAGAAAAACTTGGGTAGGAGATAATTATGGTTTTTTTTTTTGAGATTTAAGGTAGTAAAATATAATATTTCAAATTAATTATGGAATTTTAATTTAAATGCATAAAGCCGTATCACTCTGATTGAGAGATAAGTTGCAATGTGTGTTTTTACAACCAATAATATGTATGGTTATCTTTATTTCTATCTCTATGTTGTCTATAATCAGTGTACGTGTATATAGTGCATCTAATTGTGTCATATTTATTTATTTTACTGTATAATCTGGTAATTTAAATTTTCATTTTGGGAGGGTTAATTCATCCTCTCCGGTGTCATCAGTGGTGTTATATCCGATGCCAGCCTGGAAAAGAGCACTTCAGAAGGTAGGCAGGCGTAGGCTTATCGGATTGCAACCGCCGCTTGCAATTGGTGTGTCAAGGGGTTATCGTACAGCCTCGAGAGTTGCGACGCTAGTGATAACGGTTTTGCCTCCGTTCGACCTGTGGGAAGAGGTCATCAGGAGAGCAGAGTACATACGAAGGGGCCAGGCGAAGCAGATACTACTGCAAAGCTGGCAGGCGAGAAGGGATAGGTCACAGGTGGCTAAGTGGACCTGGAGGTTAATCCCGGAATTGAAGCCGTAGCTGGCAAGAAGACATGGAGAACTGTCGTTTGAGATGACAGAAATCTTGTTCGGCCACGGTTGCTTCAATAAGTATCGTTTGAGAGGAAGTGGAAGAGGTCGGATGGGTGCTTATACTGCGAGGGCAGTTACTCGGCGGAACATACCGTCTTCTATTGCGCCAGGTGGACCGAGGATAAAATGGAGGTCCTTGCGGTGATTGGTGAAGTTACGCCTGACAATATCGTAGCAGTTCTGCTGCATAGTTTTAGAAATTGGGCCTTGATCACTGGCATAATTGGTTGTATTCTGAGGTCAAAAGCTTTTGAAGAACTTCAATACGAGGAAAATGGTAGATGAAAAGAGTCTGGAGGGGAATAGGAGTAATTGGACAAAGCAGGCAAAAGATCGTAGACCCGATGATGGTACCCCTTCGGGGAACCCCCATTAGAGAAGAGGGACCTAGTCCCGGCAGCCCGGTTGGTTCTACTCGGGACAGCGTAGCCGGACCCAGTATCGCTACTCGGGTGGTTAGGGGCTCGCCCCCCCCCACCCAAAGCGATTATGGTGGAAAAGCGGGTCCGGTCTTACAAGGGCGGGTATAGTAGAGGGGAAAAAACCACCAAAGAACATCGGTGTACAACAATGTTCTTTGGGGGGAAATAAGTTAATTATTTCTTCTTGTGTGCAAAACCAGTCATTGCATTAAAAGAAAAAGGTATTTTACTTTAATTTGATGTTTTCAACATTAGGTAAACCGCCATCTTTTTCTTCTTCATTTTGAGATTATTCTAAAACAATTAGGTTACATTGAAATTTATTTAGATTTTTTTCGGTATTCCACGTTTTTCCCAATAAATATTTTTCATTATCAAGAAATTTAACGCTAAATGTTTTGGGACTGCTGAAGTTCTTCACACCCCTTACAAATACGAGGATGTTAAGTGTTCCTTAACGAATTCTTTATCGGTTCGTGAATTTGTGAAGGAAAATAATTTATTTTTTAATAATAATAATAGCGAAAAAAACTTAAATAGATCCTGTACATAATTTCTCAATCTTTTGAGGGATTGTGAGCAGGACGATTCCTTCTGCAGGGAGATCGTCTACTTAATATGTTTTAAACAAACGTTTTCGTTTGGAAAAAATTACCAGCCACTAATTTTTTTCAAATTAGTCAATCTAGAAAAAAAACATTAGCCAGTTAGATGAAAATGAATAGGAAGACATTTAAATTGTTATATACCCGTTTATGTTATACAGGAACAAACACAATACTTTCTACTCTCAAAGTTAATATTTCTTCCTTTTTATTTTGGTGAAAAAAATAATTAAACTTTTAGTGAATTTTGATTGGAAAAAAACAAGTAAAACAATTTCATAACAATAATACAATTATTTTGATGTTTTATAAACTGTGCCTTGGTAGATTTGATCAATCCACCAGTATTCATTAGCTAATGAAGCAGATATGATGGTGTTTGTGTCTACTCATGCTTGCGACTGTATAAGCCTTTTCATAATTGTATGAAAATTATTAAACTTTAATATATATTGAATTAAGTTAGACAATTGCCTGAATATAATATTTATTTTGTTTGCTAGAGTTAAGTTAGTCATAATGTGGAAGGGGGCTTAGAAAGAGTAGAGAGAGGCTTTTGTTACATTTTCATTTTGTGGTATTTCATCTGTTTTTAGGGAATAGTGGAGGATGGGAATGAAGAGCTGGCAGAATTAGTTCTGTAGATTGAAAATGGAAAACTCCTTTTCCTTCCCCCACCTACATACATCTCTCACTTTTTCCTATCCTTTTCTCCTTTTGACTTCTTTTCATCCTTTCTCTGTTTTCCTGTATTTCTTTTTCTCTCATCCTATTTTTCTCATTCCAGCTCTTTATCACTCGCTTTTTTTTTCTTTACCCGGAAGAAATAATCTAATCAGTGTTATTTGTTAAGCTAGAATTGTTTTGACCGCGTTTATTTTATAGCTAATGTTATTTTTTTTATAACAGCCTCAGACTATTATTCTAATCTGTTTTATTTACGCAAGAAAATTGAAAATTATGTGCTTGTTTTATTTTTAAAGAATTATTTTTATGATAATAGAGATTTTTTGTTATGATCTTAAATATCCTGTCGCCAAAAATAAATTTAGCTCACAGGCATTAGTCTTTTTAGTTACTGTGAAAAAACATTTAGGTTGTGAATTTTCAACGTTTTGTTAAACTTTCTATTTCTAACAATATAAGTAAACTTACTTCTAAGAAATAAGTAAAAAATAATTATAAAAAATATATATATTGTACCGATTTATTATTAGTTATATATATATATATTTTATTTATTTAATAATGATAAACTATAAACAAAATGGATATAAAAATCCTTTAAAAATGTATTGTAATTATACTTTAACTCTTTAATTTAAAGTTTAAAGTCGGTGTCAAATTAACACAACAGCTACCGACATCATAATAATGAAAAACTTTTAAAGCTAACTTTGAAACTTTAAAACTTATATAGGAATTGAAAAATTATTATCTTTTTGTTATTTTTTTTAATTTTAAGAACTATTTCTTAAATGTGTTGTATTTTTTTTAGTTCACTTAATTTGGAATTGCTTCAGTTTTTTTAAATTTACCCCCAACTTACGGGTTTGCAGTTTAAAAGTTACTGCATAGATATATAGTAATGAATTGTCTTGCAGTCCCTTAAGTTATGTAGAAAAACGAAGAGCCATGCTCTTTTTATAAAATAACATTCGAAAGTCTAACTTATTTTTCAGTAATTTTTACTAATATATTTATAAATCTAGTAGGATTGAAGTTTTTACAAGCGTTTTAAAATGAATAAATTGTTAATAATATATATATATATATATAAATATAATATATGTATATTTTTTTTTACAGAAAGGTTATGAGAGGTAACTAAATCCTGTATTAATTATATTTTAATGGTTTGGTTTTAATTATATATATTTGTTTTAAAGGAACCATTATGTTTCTTTAATGCCGTGAATTAAGAATTTATAAAAACAAAAGTAAAAAAAAGTGAAAAAGAAAAGTAAATGTACAGAAAAGCTGGCCTACAAAATCAGCAGGCTTGTTAGGTTTGTATATCTGGAATATAACGCGGATGATTGAAGGTTGTTTCATCGTTAAGAAATTTTCTTTGTGATGATTGCTATTGCAATCTTTACCGTGTACACTCCAGTCATTTGGTGTTAACTGTAATCCTGTCAATCTCTGTTATTCTTAAACATCATCTTTTGATGTACATCGTACATCTCGTACTCTCTTGATGTGCTCGATAGAATTTTATTTCCTTGTGAATTTATTAAATTATTCATTGACAGGACATACATCATAGTTAAAATGGGTTACATCAGTTGTTACATTGATGAATATGAATTAACTTTATAAAAATATTTACTAAGTTACCTAGTTTTTTTAGATCTTTTGGTAATAAAGAAAATCAGAAAAATGATACAAATACAAAAACTATTAGACTGTCATACTTAAATTAAATATGAACTTACAATAAGCATAGAAGATTAAAATAAACGTGATACGGTATAAAGTAGCATTTAAAACAAAACAGTGGTCGTTGATTGTACAAAGTAACTTATTATAACTGTACAAAATTCTACTTCATTGCAAACAGTATGAGAATAGAAAAAATATGAATACTTACAAATATTTCATAATTATCAAGAGATGGCAGTTGCACTAACCAACACATAGAAAGAATTCATGACATATCATAATATGAAGATATATTAAAGTAGTCTTTCTTTGCTTTTAAATAAAAGTTGACATATAAAAACGCAGAATAACATGTACAGATACGAAACGGATAAAAACTGGTCATATAATAAATCTTTTTTACACCACCTCTTTAACATGTGTAAGTCCACTGCAAAAAAAAAAAAACACAGCCAGTCATAACTTCAGCTAGATTTTCAGTGGACATTTCAAAAATACCAGGACGAAATTTCGTGATAAATATTTGAAAACATTTTAAATCAGCGAAATACTTTTGTAGTATTATAGATTTTTTCATTGATTTCTTCAAGTAAAATAATAT
The DNA here is from genome assembly GCA_010016005.3 of Zanna intricata. Classification (NCBI taxonomy): domain Eukaryota; kingdom Metazoa; phylum Arthropoda; class Insecta; order Hemiptera; family Fulgoridae; genus Zanna; species Zanna intricata. The sequence continues at coordinate 5,561 of JAAAKQ030095756.1, forward strand.
TTTTTTGTCTGTATTTTTTTTTTTTTTTAATTAATGAGTTTGTTACAAAAGTAGCCATTGTTGTTGTAAACTCGGCTTGAACTGGTACAAGTAAAAGGAGAATCCAAAATTTTTTCTCTTTTTTTGGTGAATTTCAGTGATAAATATTTCTACTTAAGTGATGTTACTTCGAAACATTGCCTAATAACTCCTCCCCATGGGGTTGTGTCGGACTCCGAACCAGGGAGTCCCAGCTAGTCAAGCGACTAGCCGGGACCGACCCCAGTTTGATTAGCTGGGACTCCCTGGTTCGGAGTCAGACACAACCCCATGGGGAGTGCGCAAATGCATTCCTTCGCAACTCATCGTCAAAAAAAAAAAAAATTGCCTAATAACTGCTTATTTTTATTAGTAAATTTTTAATTTATTCGTAAAGGAAACGTAGACACACTCTCACTCACGGCAAATCAGCTGATTTCGAAGTAGAAACTTCAAAGTCTAGAATAGGCAGTTAATTTTCTTAGGACTTTAATACTACACCGTACCGGTGTTCTTTGGTGACTGGGTTTAATTAATAACACATCTCAGGAATGGTCGAACTGACACTGTATAAACTACACTTCATTTATATTCATATACATCCTTATTCATCCGCTGATGTAATACCTTATGGTGGTTCCCGAGGCTTAACAGAAAAAGTGAGAGTAAAGTAAACAAGGAAACGTAATTGAGAATGCTCTATAACTTAATAAATTACACGCAAAATAAAATTTTAAGTCATATAATATGATTCTTTTTTTAAGATTTTCTTTTACAAATGATTTACATTTTTTTTTAATAATCCCTGTCAATCGGTTTATTATTCCATCTAAATAAAGATCTGATATTCGAATTTTTCTTACTTCTAAATATTATTTTATCAATCCAGGTTTAGATAATTATTTTAAAATCTTCAAAATAAAGAAAACTACCGGCTATCTTTAATAACCGCAGAAATTCTAAAAAATCAGATTCGAAGAGTCATCGAACATTGAAAGAACTTTTCAAAGTCATTGAAAAGTTATCGTTTATTTAACTTCATTTAACCACTCCATACTTTACTACCCAGTTAAGTAGAAGCCCTCAGTTGTTAATCTATAAAAAAAATTATAGCTAGTTTTCCGAAACCTTATAACCCATTACAAAAAATTTATTTAAAACCCAGTTTTCAGCCAGTTTTGACAGAAAAATTGTTTTTCAGCTGTCATTTAAATAAGCTGAAAAATACAAATTTAATATTATTCTCTACCATTGTTTTGGTATGAGATCTGAAAACTTAAACGTTCAACTTAATCGTTCAGAGTAGTTGATTATATTGTTTGGTTTCGAAACAAACTTTACATTACGTGATCCTTTCTGAATACCAGTCAGATTTTGACCACGATTGATAGGAAGGACTCTTAGCTAAATTAAAATAAATGCTTCCATTTTTTTTTCTTCTTTTGAAAGTTTTCTCGTTATCACATTGCTTTTAATTTATAAATCTACAATTCTTAAATATTCCGATTAAAATTTCCGGTAAATAGAATTGCAATGTGTATGCCAAGGAATCTGTAGTTTTTTCAAAAAAATTATTCTGACGCGATCCTTAGCTTATGCTGCAATATAACACAAATTAAGATCTGTAAAAAATAGAATAAATCAGAAAAACTTCGTTCACACGATTTCTGTGCTTATTCACGATATTATCTATATATATTATATTAATTTACAACAATCCTAATCTTACAATCACAAGTAAAAAAATCTGTATTTTTAATATATTAAAAAAAAAAAACAAAAAAAAAAGCTGAGGTATTAGAAAGCAAAGCAAAACTAGTTAATAATTTTACTTATCAACATTCTTCTTTACCGTTCCGAGAAACCTCATTAGATGATCACAATTACACAATCACTCGTTGTGATCACTCGTTAATCAAAATGCCAAGTGTTGTGTAATAAGTCAATACGTTGTGACTTAAAATCACCATTGATATCAACCTCTCTCTTTATCTGTTTAGCCTCCGGAACTAGCGTAAGGTATTACTTAAGAGGATCTGAATGAAGATGATATGTATGAATGTGAATGAAGTATAGTCTTGTACAATCTTAGGCCGACCATCCCTGAGAAGTGTGGTTAATTGAAACCCAACCAGCAAATATCGGTATCCACGATCTAGTATTCAAATCCGTATAAAAATAACTACCTTCACTAAGATTTGAACCTTACTTAAAAACTCTTGACTTCGAATCGGCTGATCTGCGATGTCGCATTAACCACTAGACCAATCTGGTGGGCATTGATATCAATGCCTAATGCAGCAGGACGATACGTAAAAAAAAAATATTTCTTATAGTCAGTTGGAAATACCATACTTTATTGAAATTATTACAAATTTTTTTGAAAGATCTCTATTTACATTAGAAATAAATAAAAACTCGCTCGTTAGATAATTAGACACTTTTCCATAATCCTCTATTTAAAGGGGTTGGAAAAGAAATTTTACTGTGTTATCATCTTCTGCCATGTTTTTCGTAAAAATCAATTTCAGTACTTGTCTTTAATACAAAGACCAAAAACCGTTATGCCGTATGCAGGCCAAAAACCGTTACATTCACACAACGCTTAAACATTTTACTATACACTAGATACTTAAAATAATGTTTTTCTAGTTACTGTTCTAATAATTGACTTTAAAATAAATATTTAGAGCTAATTTCGTTTGCGGTTTTCTTATCTACGTTAGGCACTCATTGATAACAATAGATCCAGTCCATGCATCGTAACTTGTCAACTTTAGTAATGATAATGATTCAGTTTAAAGCCTATTACTCAGTTCTGTCTTAGTGCTTTTTGTGTTAACTATGGATTTACCTGACAATATTTTTGAACTGTACGAGTCGTACAAATCTAAAGAAAGAGGTATTGAGTTTGCCAAAGAGTAAATATTTAACCTAACGAAAATGTGTGGCAAAGGTCATGAAATGATTCTTAGCATGACTGACAGTCGTGAAAGGTAGCGTTGTGCAAAACATTTGTGCTAACAGGATATTCAACCGCGTTCTAAAACTTGGCTGGACCATTCAAGGTTAGGGAATGATAGAATTTTCATGTTTATCCATTGTTGGAGCCACAAGTTTACGTCTCAAGAGATCTGAGAACGTGAACTGGGCATTAACAACAACAAGTGTAGACTGGAATTTGCGAGAGGTATGTGCTGCAACATTACTAGCAACATCACTAGTACTAGGTGGATCCTGGTCTAACTATTGAGATTGATGAATCTGTATTTTATAAACGTAAGTACAATGTTGGTCGAGTACCAAAACAGCAATGGGTATTTGGAGGAATTTGTCGGGAAAGAAGAGTATTTCTTGTACACTATTGAAAACAGATTTGCTGTTTCATTTATGCATATAATAACTGAAAGTATTGGACCTGGATCCTAATCATGTCTGATCAATGGAAATCTTACAACACAATCAGAACCGCTAACAAAAAGAGTATGATTACCAAACAGTTAACCATAGTAAAAATTCTATTGATCCAGTAACAAGCGTACATACCAATACAGTGTGGTAAGGATGTGGAGTGTGGCTAAATCGAGTTTTAGACGCCGTTTTGGTTATCATTTACAGATGCTGGATAGTATTCTTTGTGAATGTGGCCTAAATGAATTCCAGCAGTAACAAACCCATTTGAGACAATCCTTCAGGATATAGCTGGTAATCGGCCACCTGAATAGTCTAATATTGTATATATATTTTTGATACAATTTTTATAATGTAAAAATACAAAAACTAATCAGAATTGTTTGTTTTAGCCATTAAAACCTTTTGCAATTGTCCCTTAACAGTAAGTCTATAAAAAAATATTAAAGCGTGGTGGGCATATAACGAATTTTGACCGAATAAGCAAAAGCATACAGGCCATAATAATGCTCAATATGTGTAATATAAACTCGACTTTGTGTAAACTTTTCTCGTAGCTTATACGAGTACCTGTTTACCCATCACGAATACCTGTGTTTCTTGCAATACTATAATTAAAATTTCTTTTTCGACTTTTAGCGGATCTATTCATTTTTAATTATATCTTCTGCAAACCGTTTCAGTCAAAACGTAAAAGAGTTTTTGTATAATAGTTAAGATTAAAAGAACTTTGACAATCTGAAGTTTTAAAAAAATACTTTCAGAATTATTTAAAAGTTGGATTACAATCAACAAATCACTTTTGAATTACAGTTGTTTGTACGAATGTAACAGATACTCAACAAAGATTAAATTATTTATTTTTAATTGTACTAAGCTACTTTTCTAATATATTATGACTATTAACAACTTACGTCATTTGTAAACCGCTGAGAAAAGAACTGTAATTTTTCTATAAAGATGGCTGTATTGCAAATTTCCATATATTCAAAAGAAGTGCAATTTTAATTGAGTTTTTATTAAATAAAAAAAAAGAAGAGATTTGGTATGATGATCTGCGATTCAAAATTGAGGAGTTATCTTACAGAGCAAAATTAACATGCATATAATTCTGAGCCATTTATTTTGATTTCATATATTTATTATTTCCAGTAATCATATCAACCCGTTCTAGATCATTGATCGATTTGTGAAATTACATGAAAACATTTAAAACAGTTTACTTTATTCTTGATAGTGATTATTTTGTTTCCAGTGTGATAACAAGCAACCCAGTTTTCTAGTTGCACATGAAAATGCAATTTTAATTCCTTAAAACTGTGCATGTATGTCACTTAGCGATTTAGTTATTCGAATATAAATTTACAAAGTTTTCATGTTTCTGTCTTCCGTTCTAATTTCAAGTTAAATAAAAGTGAATTACTGGTCTAAATAACCCCCTAAGTTGTGCACGACCGCCTCGTATTTTTATTTTAATTCTCTTTTTCTGCGATAAATCTAACGAATTTACGTCAGACCGGGAAGGTTCTTGCCAGTTGGACAGAGGGTTTTTTTAGGAAGGGTCTCAACATGTGCGTGATGAAGCGCTGGACTTATCAGAGTGCCTTCACTAATCTTTGACGTAATTAATCTAGCCGCATATCAGGCACCCATTAGCGTTCGTGACCCTCTCTTCTAACGTATAACCACCGACCGACTCCACAAACCTTTATGTAAATCTACCCGTTACTAATCTCTTAACATATACAAAATAGATTCGATATTTTTCAATTCTCCCTTCTAAAAATAAAAATTCAATTATAAATCATCCCTTATTGTACTAGTGGGAAATTATCAATAATATATTATTATTTTTTATTATTATTATTATTATTAATGAGTGTAAAATGGTTTTCCGATTTATTATTATTAATTATGCAGTCACAGATGTCTATAAACCAAGATGTCATTAACACAGTTTGTTTTTCTTTTCAGTGTTATTGCATAAAAATCTTACTTTAAAAATTTCTACTACTTTACGAACTTAGATTATCTCTAGATTTATGCTATTATAAGCTTTATTATAGATTTATGCTATTTTGATCATTCATCGTATTTATGACATGAATGCAAAGTTAACTGTTAAAACAGTTTTAAAAAAAATTGTCAGAAACTGTGTTATAATGAATCTTCTACTTCCAAAAATAGGAAATATAATATTTTGAATATTTCTTTAAATCCATCAAATTTTTGTTTAAACCCTTCTATTCAAAATGTTTGTTACAATTTTATTGAAAAATTGTCAGCGTTGTAAAAATTTTTTCATTTTTCACAAGTAGATGATAAATTAATTTTATTAATCGAATAGTCTAAACTCATTATAACTTCGTTTGTCTAAACACATGTCTGATAGAAAAAGTACGTTACGATTAAAGCGTTGAATTTATCCGATAAATTTTTATTACAGTTGTTTAGTAAGAAAAAATGTAAAATAAATAATAAATTAAGGGTAATAGTAATTATCAATGGAAGAAACTTTTATAACAACAAGCCAAACTGCCGAGTAAAACTTTCTAAAACTTAATTCAAAACATTTCAGTCGTTTTAACAACCATTTTCATTGATTGGTGCTGTTTTCATACTGACTTCAGCTAATGCATGTTAAGATCTTGGGCAAAATTGTGTGTTTTCAATTGTATGTGTTATATTGTGCTTACGTAGTATTGTGCAAATTGTTGCAGTTGTTGTATGTTTTTGTATTTTTCAGTAGAATAATACAATTTTACGTCCTGTTCAAATGCCAGGAAAGTTCAGTAAACTTCATTGTAATTTTATTATTAATCGGATTTGATAAAAAAAAAGGAAAAATCTTTGTCGTGGATTAATTGTACTTGTTAAATAAGTTTATTTCTTTTCCACTATATAATACGTACAGAACAGTTACACTTATCTGTATTTTCTTTGTGTTATCTACCCTTAAAAGTATACTATTTTCACTTGCATTGTGAAAACGGTCGTGAAAATGTGTAATATTTTCACTGTTCTCTGTTGTGCAGACGTATAGACAATTCACGCAATGCCTTTGCGTGCTAAACTTGCGTGTGTACGAAAAATGTTTGTTTTTTTAACTTTTGTAAATGTTCCTTTCAAAACAGTGCTAGTATACACTACTAGTACTAGTATTCACACTATATACTATAGTGTGAAAGATGCTTGTGGACAGTTTTTTACATTGCGTGCAAAATATGAATTGTGATGAAGGTTGATGATTTAAGTTTTGCTGCAGATAATTAAAAAATTTGTTCGGCTTCTCACCTGTTGAAATTAAATAAGTAATTTATTTTTTTTTTTACATTTTTTTGTCGTCTCTTTTCATATGTATTTTTTAAGTTTATTTATTTATTGTTTCTTTCTGAAATAAATTATTAAACTGTTCTTAATCCGTAAAACAAGCTTAATTCCTTAGCTTTGAAAGTACATTACTTTTAAAATTCAATAAACTTTACTTCTCGGGAAAATTGCTATATAAAAATGTTAGGTCTGAGAATCTTGTCACTAAGAAGATGTAATGTTAGTTTGTTATATTTAATATTTGTTAAGTTTTAAGTTCCAATAAAGAGTTCATAATTAGTGTGCAGAATTACAAAAAGGGTAATAAAAGAGAAAAAAAATTCTATGAATAACACTTCAAATGAGTTGAATATAGATTTATTATCTAAATCTACCGGTTAGTAGAACATGATTAATTTTCATAAGATGAATATATGTAATATATTTGTTATCTAAGATAATAAATACATTACCTTATACGTATCTTACATCTATTACAAATAAATTGATAAATTCGTTTTGTAATAGATGCTTTAAGCCAAAAATTAAGAAAATCTAACCGAATAACTTCAGTGATTTATTTTAACGACTGAAAAAGTAATTTAAAATGATAAAACCGTTCTAAAATTATTAACTTACTTTGGTATTATCATCGTATTAGGTCATATAATAAATGAAAATATACATAGCTGCTTACCAACTATAAATTATTGTATGTTAGCATCCTTGAGGGAGAAGCTTTCTGAAATTTATAGTTCTGTTATATTATGAGGGAGTTGGTGGATGTTATATTAAGACAACTATAAGTTATGGTATACATCGTACATAAATGGTCAGTAGATTTTTTCTTACCTACTTTTCATAACATGAATATTTTAACTTTCATAAGTTGTTTTCTTTTACTTTTTTTACAACTATGACAAACATCAAAACTATGCTGTACCTTGGGCAATGGATTTAATTCTAACTGGCCCAATAATAATTATAGTAATAGTAATAATTATGATGGTTGTCATAATTTATTCACAGACGTTTTTCAGTTAACATAACAAATAACAGAAACATTTTTCCTTGATGATATCGCCACTTAAGTTTGATGGCTTTTGCGTGGGATGTGGAAATGAATTTTGTTGTAGATGAAAAATGCCATGTCTGACCGGAATTTCAATCTGAGATCTCCGGATGAAAGGCCGAGACGCTACCAATCCGTCACGGAGATCGACAGTAATAATTTCAATATTCAATAAAGAAATCCTATGCATTTCAACTTGTTAAACCATAAAAAATGACTTATTAATCATTGATTTATTGAAATGAGATCTTTTAAATATTGCAAGCATTTTGTAATTCAGCATATCAAAACGAACATACTCGTAGTTTATCAATTTTTTAACTTTACAAATATTTGTACTAAACAAAAGTAGCCACACTTGAGAAATTTCCGATGACTAAATTGTGTTAAGTTAATTACGCACAGCGTTCAACTTTTTATACGGATTTGAATTCTAGATCGTGGATACCGGTGTTCTTTGGTGGTTGGGTTTCAATTAACCACACGTCTCTGGAGTGGTCGACTTGAGATTGTACAAGGCTATACTTCATTCACATTCATACATATCATCCTCATTCATCCTCTGAAGTTAATACCTTACGGTAGTTCCGGAGGCTAAACAGAAAAAGAGAAAAAAAAGAGAGAGCGTTCAAACGTTATTCTCACTGGGAAAGAGAGGACTTCTTTTAAATGTTTTTTAACAGTTAAATTTTGAGTTATTTTGTACTTTTACTTTTCAAGTTTATTAAATTAATAACGTATGCAAATTACCGAAATTGTACTTTTCTCATAGTATTTATATATCATACGAATTTAATAGAAAATAAACTTATTAACACTAATTGTAACTCTGTCTGTAACAGTTGCTTTCTCTGAGAATATTGATGCTCATTAAATAGGCAACAAAATTATGATGTCCTTCTAGGATTAAATATTATTACCTTGATTTCTGCTGTCTTGACATAGTGGTAATACCCAAAGTTCAGTGAAGCAGGAACTCCTATAGGAACACACTTCCTATAGGAACTCCTATTTATTCCTAATTTCCCAATAATAATAGTAATAAAATAATTAAGAGTCTGGAAAAAGGATGCTTGTAAGATTAATTTCTATTCTTTATTTCATAATTGTTTTTATTTTCAAATAACAGGGGAAAAAATCCAATATCAAACTTAATCGTTCTCCTCTACTATTTACATGCATATCAACTGTGCAATTAACTACATAACAAATCGTAGTTGAAAAAGAGAAACATATTTAAAAAATTGATTTAATATATTTCATCGTTAGCCTAACGCTTTTCATGGTTAAATAATTTTATATTTATGAATATAATTTTGTGTCTTTCTATGTTTGTGTCCGATATACATATATATATATATATATATATATATATGTACATATGTGTATGTATGTGTCCGATTTGTTTGTAACAGTTTTGGTGAGTTGTAATTTATACCAGAAAATGAAATATTATCAAAGTTTAAATTTAATATGAACAACTTTCATACCCCACTTTATTAACATTACAGTAAACAAGTAAATTTTGTTTATAATTTTCTGATTAAAACATTTTCTTTTTCTTAATTAATTAATTAATTTTCTATTAGAAGTTTAGGCAATGCTAGAAGTGAATTTATGAAGATAAGTTACCTGATTAATAAATTTTTTTATTGTACAGATTAAAAATTTCTCTTCGTCCTTTATGTTTTTCTTTAATTTTTAAAATTGGTTTAAAACGTTTTTTAAAATTTAAAAATAATATTTTTGTGTAGTAAACGCTTTTAAATTGTATATTGATAAACCAATTAATATTCTGATTTTATTTTATTACTAATAAATAAATTTATTGAGATAAAACAAGAATTTAAATAACATAAAATATTAATTTAAAATACTTGTATAGAATAATAATAAAAATAGTATGACGTAATAAATTATTAAAATTAAAAAAAAAAGACAATATTTTTTATGTCTTTGAGAAATATCTGATAGTATGGATGAAACAAAAGTTGATATATAATGCTGCTACTTTACCATGTACTAAAGAAAGAAGAAACTGTTCAAAGTGGGTGTTTTTTTTTCTTTTACTATATATTCAATGCAACAGCTCAGGCTCAACATTAATTAAAAATTCTTGCGCTGACTTCAAGTAGTTGCCTCTTTTATACGTGATAAAATACATTTTTTCATTCGTTTTATTTTTATCTGGAATATATATCACCCATATTCACGCCTCTGATGAAAATATTGTTTATTCTTTTTTTTTTCATTATTCTGATTTTTTTTATTAATAAAAGTATGCTGTGATATTATGTACCATTTTTATTTTATTTAACAATTGCTTTATTTACGTTATTAAAGGTCAATGAAAACGTGATAGAAATAGTATTTATAAATAAAATAAAATAATTCTATAGAAAATATTAATGTTGCAGACATTAATTATGTATTCATTGTATACATAACTTGGTTATATATTCTAATTTTTGTCTGATTGTTGATTCACGTTAATATCCCAACCGACGACAGTTATTTCTACGAGCTGTAAATATCTGTCCAAGATAGATATATTTTGCGAAAAAAAACTTTTTTTTTTGACAGTCTTATTAAGCGTATGTTAAAAAAAAATTTCAACAAATATCTAGGAAAGTTTGTTTTTGTGTTATAAAGTAACAAAAATACGAAATACCGTTTAAGTTATGAAAAACTTAAGAAGTAAACCATATTTCTATTTTTAAACAATTTCCGATCTTGGAACGAATTTCTAAATTAAACGTTTAATAAAATTGGCTAACTAGTTTCAAATAAGTAGTTTTTTATGTAAATTTCGTCTATTCTGAAATGTATTGTAATGTACAACTAGTTAAACTAAAAGAAAAAAAAAAAGAAAATAGAATAAAAGAAAACAGAGTAGTTGAGGAGAGCTTGGTTGCTAGTTTACGTTGAGGGTTTTGTTAGTTTGAATAAATGTATGAAATTTTATTTATGAATCTATCTGTACGTATGTTACTGTTCTATTATAACTGGTTTTTTTTTTTTATTTGGATTAGTTCTAAATTTTTATTTTATGTAAACGGTCGTTCTGTGATTAATTTTATTCTTATAACCATTTAGAGTAGTTATTTTTTATTATTTATTTAAACAGTGATTTTCATAATTGTATTTTTTAAGAACTTGCTTTTAGTGATACAAAAGGAAATAATTTTTTTCATTTTGCTTTACTTAAGTTTTTATTATATAGTTTAAGATATTTTGTATTAAAGAAATATATTGAATTCGTTCAAAATGAAAACTGAAAGGAAAAATTATAGATCAGATACCTCTGAGCTTGTAATAGAACGAATAATAGTCTGTAATATAACTTTCAACTAGCATTCGGTTAGAAATCGAAACGTTTTCAACGAATAGAAAGGATCTAGCTAGATGGGAAATGAAACGGCAGATGGAATTGGGTTCTCTACTAGATCTCGAGTTTTGTGATGGGGGACTTAGTAAGGAATTGAGGCTGCTGCGGTATTGGCAGTCAAGAGATTGTTGATAAGAGATAACAACTAACGGTCTACTACTGAGATGTTCTCCGTTGCCTAGTTTTTACATTCATATAATTCTCAATGGAAGACTGTAGATTAGGGTCCTGTATTCAACAAATGTAACATCCGTTGGAATATCTATTTTAACATTCACAGTTAGTTATTTTTTATAACTACCCGATAATAAGTTATATTTATATTCTAGTATAATAAAATTTTAATATTAAAAAAAAAAAAAAAAAAAAATTAATCAATGTATGGAAATTTTGGTTTAGTTTTTTCAAGAATATTTTAATGAAATCTTTTTTTGCCTATAGTAATAAACATAGCGTAATACTTGATATAAAATAATAAAAAAAGATCACACGTTGATAATTTATCACTATGCATCAAAATTAATACATGAATTAGTATTTATGAAAATATTTTAGTGTGAGAGATACGTATAATTAACTTTACAGTCATCGGTATTTAAAGGAGTGAAGTTTAAAGCACTGTTATCAAATGTTTTATTATAAATTACGAGTAATTTAAGATTACATCTACTTTATTGGCTTCATATTATTACATTACGTACGTTACACATTTAGCGTATTATTTGGGTTTCTTTTATTGACCACCAAATACGAAGATATCTTAGTTAAGAATATTTTGGAAGAATATCTTAAGATAGTTAATTAATTTATACGTGATTAATAATATGTACATTCTTACATCGCTGTAAACAATTTATTATGTACTCTGCTTCTAACGCTGAAATGAATAGTAATCAATCCACAACTGGCTAAAGATCGATCTCTGTAGGTCGGTTTTTCATCGGAGAGAAAAATCTATGTTGCGAAACGTTGGATATATAGTAATATGTTTCAATATAGATACTGTTGCGCTTATGACTTGAACTTCAGAAGCTCTTGGCCTAATTCACAACGTTTCCTTACGAGCGAAAGAGGCAAGTGATGATAACGTGGGTTATTATTTCTTTTAATTCACTACACAGTGGACATGATAATAATTTTGTTCATGATGTACTACATGTGTCCTTTGTGAATAAAACTAAACTTATATTTTTTGTGTAAAAAAATAATTGAAAAAATAATACAAATTAAAAATCAAAAGAAAAAAATAGATGCTATTACAATATAAAAATGTAAATATATTAAATATATTTGTGGGTATATACTTATGAAACCTTTTCTTCAAAAGGTGGGTAATGAATAAATCACTTTAAAATTGTTAATATTATTTCCAATCTAAAAGATTCCGTTGGTAGAAATTATTTATTTTTTACATCTTTTGTTTAATATCTTTTTTTTTTTAATATAAATATATATATATATATATATATTTTTGTTTTCCTTTTTCTCCTCTCCTCTGGGCCGGACCCACAATTGAGCATTGCTCAGTCCAGGGGATTGTCCAAATACTCAAATAGGCTCTCCGTCTACCGGCAGTATGATCGACATGACAGGTCGACCAGCCGGTCGGATCTTTTATTTTAATGCCTGCCTGTAACTTGTCGGATAGGGTGACCAGACCGACTATGTCGTCCCTGGGCCCTACCCAAAAAGCCGGGTCTAAACAGCTTAAGGGTGACGGAGTCTACATGTCTCATCATCGCCGCCCATCTAGGCAAACCTAGACGATTGTCGACTCCACAGAGGGCTGGGCTATCCGTCTCCCTCTCGCTATCCCATCGTCCCTGACCTTGCGTCGCAATATCTGTGTCACATAACAAGACACCGCCCTGAAGTTTTCATCACCAGAAAGCAAAGCACGATATAATGGTATCGGCATCAAGTGGTCTAGTTACCTGCTCACATATGTCTTGTTAACCATCTACCGTCGACACTGGAATATTACATGATGCGGAGAATCGTAGTCCCCGCAGTACAAACATTCGGATGTTGATGTTCTCCTCCGCCCATAAAAAGATAGAATCGGAAGTCACCATGACCTAATGTAAATATATTAGATTAAAATATTAAAAATAAAAATTAAAATAAAATATTTTAAATATATTAGATATAATAATGATTATGTAATCATATGTTCATCAGAACATGTGTTCTTTAGGAATTATGTCTTTAGCAAATTTTTGACAGGGAAAACGTTTAATAAGAATTAGTAAATATTTACTAAGATTAAATTCTGTTCCTGTAATTTTAATTTTTTTTTTCGGTGAAGTGGAATTCAAATTATAAAATTAAAAACCCTTTAAAAGCTGACGTATACAAGGTTATTTTTTTAAATGCTAAATTTGAACAAAGGCGAAGAAAAAATCAATTTAAATAATTGATTGATTGAAAAAGAACTGGATGTTTATGTATAATAATATAACAGTTTTTAAGACTGTTTTTGTAATTTTCCGATTATTATAGTACATAATTGAGAAAATGTATTGCTACTGATTATAAAAATGGTCGCTTACTTTCTTGTACTTCTCGATTTATTGAGGTTCTAATTATCCAAAAATATTAACAATCTTGGTAGAAAAATGTTGAAAAAATGGATATAGATTGGTTTGTACATCATTTCTTTTTTTTTTTTTTTAATTCAGGAGTGGTTAAACGTATAAATATGAAATTGTTTCCTTGTTTTCAGAATTTAAAAAATATATATATATATATATATATATATATATATATATAGCAGCTATATATATATAGCTATATATATATAGCAGTTCGAGTCTCTATATATATATAGAGTATATGAGAGGTTGAGATACATTCAGAGGTTACATTTAAAGAGATTTTAATTTTTTTTTTTTTAATTTTACTTTTCTGTTTTTAGCTTATCAAAAAATAATATTATAAAAATAATTCACTTGAAATATTGGAAAAATAAACCTCTAAAGCGGCAGATTTTAATTTTTTGTATGTAAAAACTTTTGACTACTTTAATCCATCGATTTTAAATCTGTTTTATTATTTCTCCTTACTGTTCTGGGTGTGTAAACAGTAGTCAGTCGTATTAAGAGGATAATATCCCACTGATAAAGAAGTTTATAATTTAAATTAAAAATTTTTTCTTTGTTATAAATATAATCGATTGAAGGAAAATATTTAATTTACTTTAGCAAAATAAGACCGTAATAGGGTAGAAACAGTTTTGAATTTTATGGTAAATTTTAAAACTTCTTTAAAAGGTATTTTTTTATCGCATTTACCTAAATATTTTAATTTGTTTTACGTGTAAGATTTTATTACATTTCAGAATAGAGTTTAAATAGTTGAATTTATAAGAATTTTCCTAACAATCTGGAGAATTTTTAATTATTTTTTTCTTAATTAATAAAGTAAGCTAGGCCTATTTGTTGAAATAATCTTCATATTTAACGGAGAATTTCAACGACATAATTGCTAGCTTTTATATAGGTTAGTGGTAATTACATTATTATATTAGTAATTAATGCTTGTAAATACAGCAAGTTCACGTTCATTAATGTTCATTATGAGAATATTTTATATTTTCTTTATTTAAAATCTGTCACATATAGAAGAGCGTTTAGTATGTTTAGCGCAATTAAGGATATAGATTGGTAAACCGAAACGTGTTCGTACACGAGTCTTTATTAAAACCGGAACTAAGAGTAAAAGGATGAATATTGTTAAATAAATGCTGCTTTGAACGGGAACTTGAAAAGTTTTGAGGCAAACCAGGTGCAGTTAGGTTTCACGGAGAAGAGAAATGAGTGAGTGGTAATGCCTCCTAATGATCCTTAATAGTAATAAATATAAAATGAGGTAGTTAAGCGGGAACACTAGATTTTCCCTCTCTCTTCTCTTCATTTCTACCTCTGGTTCTTATTCAATGCGGATTCCATCTACGTCTTTTGCATTATTAATTTACTTTTGTCTTTTACTTCTTTTCGTGTATCTTTAGTACATTTATAACTAAAATTTAATAGGTTGGGCTCGTCTAAATCTTTTCATGTATATTAATTATAATTTTTAAAGATGAGTAACAATATTAGTAATAAAACAAGCTGATAACCGTATGGCTGAATATTTTAGCGTTTACCCAGTTCTTCAAAACGAATTTTGTTCGTTGTGAGAAAGCTGAAAATTATGTTATGACAGTACTACTTTATTTTATTATTGAAAAGTGACCAAAGTATAATTTTTTAATTTAATAAGAACAAAATTTTAATCCTAAAATTAAAAATTTACCTCTACAAAATTAAAATACAAGTATTACCTCTACTCCATAATATTAAACAATTTAAAACTATTCTCTGCTGATAAAACCTCATTTAAATAATATAATATACATTTTAAATTTGATATTTGATAAAAAAATATTTGTATTTTTACTATTGTACTTTTATACGGTTATATACTTATGCATTTTATCTGCTTATACTTTTAAACGGGCTACCTTTCCGCTTAAATAATGCTCAAATTTGTGAAAATAATTATTTATTCCGTTAGTTTAAAACTACCTATATTTAGAAAAAATATTAGAAAGCATCAGTTTTAATTGTGGAGTTAGTTTTTATTATTAGTTGTGGTTTTGTACATCAGCATATCAAGCTCACCATAATGGACATGGTATTCTGCTCTAATGTGGGATGTCAAGGAATAACACTTTAGGGCTGTCCGTTAAAGGTAATTCACTGTATAGCAAACACAATTACCCTCAGAGAAAGCAATAATTGCAGGTAATTAGATA